>PQFF01000135.1:72685-101189 GCA_003547095.1 Diversispora epigaea
AAAGTGAAAATGAAAGTGAAAATGAAAGTAATGAAAGTGAAAATGAATCAAATAACGAAAGTAGCAATAATGATAATAATGAAGAATAATTTTTTTCTTTATTTGTATATAAATTTTTTTGTTTATTTATAATAAATAATAATAATAAATAATAATAAATAAAAATAAACGTTTATCGTGAAATATAAAATTTTGAAAAAATAAAATGAAATGAAACGAAAACAAGCAGATTATTTCGAAAAGCTTCGAAAATATTTTGAAATATCTAAATTACGGAAATTTATTATACCAAAAATTTTCGAAATTTTATTACACGATAAATTTTCGGAAATTTATATTAACGTCAGTATTCCGTCATATTTTCGAAAATTTCCGTAGGTCCCGTAATATGACGGAAATTTACGCCATGTTAAATTTCCGTAAATTTACGCCTATTAAAATTTCCTGATGAGACAGGAAACAATTTTTTACTAAGATATTTCTATGACAGATTGAAAGATCTGGTTTTTAGCTATAAGATAATATATGTTTTATTTCTGTATCATCAATATTCGCGAATATATTTATATTTAAAGTTTCATATATATGAAAAAATTTCTGTATAAATTTTCTGAAAATTTTCGTAATTCTGCTGGAAATTTCTATGACGTCACTATTATACATGTTCCCAAAATTAATTTTGAATTTTTAAGGTATTTTGACTTTTTGAGATTTATACAGAATCCATTCTATATATGGAAGTAAAAAAAGTACCCAGTATGTGTATTTTTAATCAAAAAATAAATTTGGGTGGTCAAAAAATTTCAGGTTTTAAGTAAAATAATTTCATCTTCTATGAAAAACTATTTCGACTTTTTTCCCTGAAATTGCATTTCGGGATCCCAAAATAATTTTGCGTGCAAGTGTAGTCACTATACATGTTTCCAAAATTGATTTTAGATTTTTGAGGTATTTCGTCTTTTTGAGATTTATGCAGAAATATATGGAAGTAAAAAAAATATCCAGTTATATGTATCTTTAATCAAAGAATTTATTTAGGTAGTTAAAAAATTTTAGATTTTAAATAAAATAATTTCATTTTCTATGAAAAACTATTTCGATTTTTTTTTTCAAAATTTCAATTTCAGGACTCCAAAATAATTTAGCATGCAAGTATAGACGTTGTTGACCGTGATTTATTTTCCAAATAAAGGACGGAAACAGACAACTATTAGCAGGGATTAATTTGTATAAGACACACAGCACTATACTTAATTTACTAAAGCTGAAGGATTTATACTATTATTAAAGTATAATTGGGAAGGAATTAAAGTATTACGGAATTAAGGCGAAAGAGGCAGGGGTGAGGTTTTATAAGGGTAAACACTAAGTTTAACAATAATTCACTAAGAATTCAAGTCCAGAACACTAAGCAAGGTTTATTTATACAAGATAACGAGTTCACACAGCAAGTTATCTAATTTATTAACAAATACCGAGATCACTAAGCAGGGTATTTAAAAGAATTTCACTGAGAAACTATCACTGGTTGAAAATTTATAAAACCTACACCTATCTGGTACCCGATAGGTGTAGGTTTTATAAATTTTCAACCAGTGTATAAACTAATTATTAAGATCACAAAGCAGAATAATAGTTTATAATTAAGAATAATACTCAGATCACACAGCAAAGTATTATTATAAAGGTTTTATACGAAGAATTAAATAATAATTTATCAAGAAATGTATTATTTAATTAAACTATAAGAAGTTTATTATTGAGTTAATGGATCTTTCTAACCAACTAACTGAGAATTGAGTGAACAGAAATTCAATCCTTTATATATATAATAGATTACGCTATTGATTACGCTGTACTCTACACTATTAATTACACTATTTATTACGTTGTACTATACACTATTGATCTACAATTATAATACATATTTTGAGGACCCCGAACAATCTATAAATAGGTCAGATAATACTAAATTAGGAAATAAGAAAGGAAAAATATAATTTTTGTAAGTAAATTTTTAAATTTTAATTAAAAATAAGCAACTTTTTAAAAATTTTACTATGATAGCTAAGCAAACTCTAATGTGACCTATTTATAGATTGCTCGGGGTCCTATATTTTGTTACACTAATTTTTAAGTGATTTACATTAATATTTATAAATATAAAAATAATATAATAATAATAATTAATAAGGTAATAATAAGTATAAATAGTAAATATAAAATAATGATATAATAAAAAAAACTACTAGAGTTAATAACGTCACGTAAATTTCTAGCAGAATTACAAAAATTTTCAAAAAATTTACATGGAAATTTTTTCATAAATATGAAACTTTAAACATAAAGGACCAGATCGAAAGATCTGTCATAGAAATATCTTAGTAAAAAATCACTCCCTGTCTCATAAATAATGATAAAAGTCAAAAAATTAATTTTTTTAAACGTAAATTTTTATAAGTCTTGTAAATTTCTGTAAATTTACGCCTCAAAAAATTTCCTGATGTTGTCGTTTAAAAATAAAATATTTTTAAATAATAATATACTTATTTAAAAAATAGTACACAAAAATTAAATCAGTTTATTCAATATTATTTTTAATATTTTTTTCAAAGATTTTCAAATAATTTTATAAATTTTATTTTCTATTTTTTAAAAAAATATTCAAAATTACATATTATTATAGTTTTTTTCAAACATTTTTATATTTTTTATATTTTGATTTTTTAAAAATTATTATTGTATTTTTTGTATATTTATTTAATATAATAAAAAATAATAATAAAAAATAAAAAAATTACAATATTCACAAATATTCATATAATGTATTAATGAAAATATTTATAATATTATAAAAAAGAATTTATTTTTTTTGTTTATTTACAAAGTACTTGGACCTCCACTAAATATTTTTATTAATTCCTCTTTATTATCCTATATTTCTTTTCCTTCCTATCTTTTTTTTCTTTTCTGTTTTTTTTTCTTTCCTCTTTCTTTTTCTAATATTCTTTTTTCTTTTAATCTTTTTTTTTCTTTTTATCATCTTTTTTTTTACTCTTTTCTTTTTTTACTCTTTTCTTTTTTTACTCTTCTTTTTTTATTCTTTTCTTTTTTTACTCTTTTCTTTTTTTTCTCTTCTTTTTTTATTCTTTTCTTTTTTTACTCTTTTCTTTTTTTACTCTTACTCTTTTCTTTTTCTTTAAATAATTTTTTTTCTGATTTTTCCTCTAATTTCGATTCTTTATTAAAATTTTTTTTAAATTCAATTGTTTCATCTTTTTCTAATTTTTTTTATAAATAAAAACAAAATAATTAATATTTTATATAATTTATATAATTATAAATAAATTTAATAAATTTATACTTACAATATTTTTTTCATTTTTTTTTAAATAATTTCATTATCTATTTTTATACTTTCAATTTTTGAGTTCAACAAGTATTATATTATTAAAATTATGAATATAACTTTTTTTTTTGATATTTTTTTTGATTTTTTTTAAATTTTTTTCATTATTTTTGTATATCAGGTCAAATTTTCATAATTAATAATATCCTGGTTCAGTTTTTTGTAAATTTTTTCAAAATAATATTTCACTTGCTATTAATTTAATATTAATTCATTAGGAAATTTTTCAAAACGTAAATTTACAGAAATTTACGGGACCTACAAAAATTTACACCTAAAAAAATTAATTTTTTTGACTTTGATCATTATTTATAAAACAGAGAGTGATTTTTTACTAAGATATTTCTATGACAGATCGAAAGATCTGGTTCTTAGCTACAAAATGATATATGTTTCATTTCTGTAACATTAAAATTAACCAAATTATAGCTATTTTAAAATAATATATTAAAATTTTTTTTTTTTTTTTTAACGATCAGTAAGGTCTCACCTTTATTCGTTTCAATTTATCAAGTAAAGATGCAAAAATTAATAAAAAAATTTACATATTGAAGAATAAAAATATACTAGGTAAGGTATCTCACCTATTACCGTCTAACCAACTACCGACATGGTCAAAACCATATAACCTAACAATATATTAAAATATTAATATTGGTAAAATTAATTAATAATTTTATCTGATAAACTTTTGTCACGTGACCAAAATTGCACCAGCCAATTAGAAATTGNATTTACACCTAAAAAAATTAATTTTTTTGACTTTGATCATTATTTATAAAACAGAGAGTGATTTTTTACTAAGATATTTCTATGACAGATCGAAAGATCTGGTTCTTAGCTACAAAATGATATATGTTTCATTTCTGTAACATTAAAATTAACCAAATTATAGCTATTTTAAAATAATATATTAAAATTTTTTTTTTTTTTTTTAACGATCAGTAAGGTCTCACCTTTATTCGTTTCAATTTATCAAGTAAAGATGCAAAAATTAATAAAAAAATTTACATATTGAAGAATAAAAATATACTAGGTAAGGTATCTCACCTATTACCGTCTAACCAACTACCGACATGGTCAAAACCATATAACCTAACAATATATTAAAATATTAATATTGGTAAAATTAATTAATAATTTTATCTGATAAACTTTTGTCACGTGACCAAAATTGCACCAGCCAATTAGAAATTGTGCCTGAATTTAGCCAAAAAAAAATTAATTAGCCTTTGAGCTATACGTGTTACCCAAATCCCAAATAATTTGGGATTTGGGATGCCAAAATGCACAAATTACTAGTATTTGGGATTTCGGCAAAAAATACTAATTATAATTTGGAATTTGGGATTTGGGATTTTGGCATTTGGGATTTTGGCATTTGGATTTTGAATTTGGGCGGCAGGTATACTTTGAGCCAAAATTTAGCTAGAATTTAGCTGGCACAAAATTAATTAGTCAAAGGTGCAATTATTAAGCTAACCTTAATATCAATTGAGCCTTCTATCCTTATTATTTCAAATCAATTTTACGTAATTAGAAGTAATTTTTTATTATAATATTTCTATGACAGATTGAAATATTTGATCTTTAACTATAAGATAATAGATATTTTATTTTTGTAAAATTAAAATTTACTAAATTATAGTTGTTTTAAAACAATATATTAAAATATTAATATCAATAAAGTTAATTAATAATTTAATTTAATTTACATATGTTTTCAAAATTAATTTTGAATTTTGAGATATTTTATTTTTTTAAAATTTATATAGAATTTATTCTATATATAAAAATAAAAAAAGTATTTAGTTATATATATCTTTAATCAAGAAATTTATCAGAGTGATTAAAAAATTTTAGATTTTAAGTAAAATAATTTTATTTTTTATAAAAAATTATTTTGACTTTTTTCTTCAAAATTGTAATTTCAAAGTTTTAAAATAATTTTGTATATTGGTTAATTTTTATTAAGTGATTAGAAATTGTATTAGCTAATCAAAAATTGTATCAGAATTTAGTCAATAAAAAATTAATTAACTTTTGAATCAGAATTTAACTAATACAATTTAATTAGTTATTAAGTTAAAATTATAAGTTTTTTAGTATATTTTATATATTTACTTTTAAAAATTTTTTAATAATTAATAATATTTTTAAAAAATATTTATAATAATATGAAATTTTATTATTTTGATAATTTTTAAAAAATTTTTAATATTATACAGAAATTTAATATTGTATTAAAATTATAAAATTATATAATATAATATTAATTATCAAATTTTGAAAATTTTTAAAATGTTATAATTTTTATAAAAATTATTAACATGTTAAAAATATAAAAAATAATAACTATAATATTATAGAATTTTGAATTTTTTATTAAAGATATATTAAATTAAATATTTATTTTATTTTTATAGATAAGAAAAATATAGTTAAAAATTAAGAAAAATAAAATATTTTAAAAATTAAAAATTAATTTTGAAAATATATTTAATTCAATTTTGTCAAAAATCAATATTTGAAAAATAAATAAGTTTTTAAAAATTTTCAAAGTAAAATCCATAAAAATTATTCAAAAATTTTTTAAAATTTTTAATATTTTAACTTATAATATTAGTTAAATAAAAAAAATAAATAAAATTTTTAATATAAATAAGTAAGAAAATATATAAATTTATAGATAATATACAAATAGACAAGGAAATTTAAGATAATATACAAATAGACAAGGAAATTTAAAATAATACACTAGTCAAATAAAAAAAAATAGGACAGTTTTATCATGAATAGGATTTTGATTAATGGTTAAATTTACTAAGATTTATTAAGTATAGACAGTTGATTTTTTCAGATTTATAAATAGGAATTTCTGATTTATAAATTTTTACAAATAGGATATTTGATTTATGCATATTTGCACTATTAATAGAATTTTGATTTTTATTCATTCGGCCAGTGATATACAAATAGACAAGAAGGTTTGTAAATAAACTAAATTAAAAATTTTTAATTATTTGACATATGAAATTATATATAGTAAAAAAGAATTCTTGGTTTATTAAAAATTTTTAAAATTTTAATATAATTGATATAATTATATGTATATCAGTTTAAAAATAATTTTAAACTAATTTTGAAAAAATTCAAATTCTTTTTGCTGTGAACAATCTTATATATTAATTAAATTAATTTTGATAAGAGATATAACAGGACCCAGAGCAATTTATAAATAGGTCACATTTATACTTGCACGTAAAATTATTTTGAGATCTCGAAATTGCAAAAAGTTGAAATAGTTTTTTATAGAAGACGAAATTATTTTATTTAAAACTCAAAATTTTTTGATTATTCAGATAAATTCTTTGATTAAAAATATATATAACTAGATATTTTTTTTACTTTTATATATAAAATAGATTCTGTATAAATTTCAAAAAGACGAAATACCTCAAAAATTCAAAATCAATTTTGGAAACATGTATAGTCACATTAGAGTTTATTTAGTTATTATAGTAAAATTTTTGAAAAGTTACTTATTTTTAATTAAAATTTAAAAATTTACTTACAAAAATCATATTTTTTCTTTCTTATTTTCTAATTTAGTATCATCTGACTTATCTATAGATTGTTCAAGATCCTGATATAACAATATTGTTTAAACTTTAAATTTTAATAATAATAATTATAGTTAAAAATTTAAGCTAAATAAAAAATAATATTTAAATATATTCACATTTGTTAAACAATCTTATTCACTTGAAAATGTGAATTTTTTTTTATCAAAGTAGATATTTAATTACATTACAAAAGTAAAAAAAAAAAACAAAACTTATAAATAAATAATATTATGAAAAATATTAAATAGTTTTATAAGTTTTCAAGCTAGGTGAAAATTAATTTTAATATATAATAATGTAAAGATAATTTATTTTAACCAAAATACTAAAATTATGTTATTGTTTTTATATACTGAAAACACAGTAATATTGAGTAACCAAAAATAATTTTTTATTTTGGATATAAAAAAAATAAACATTTTAGCACGTGCATCCAATAACCTTGGGAGTTTCAAAAACGAAACTTTTGTACCTTAAACCTTGTGCACCTTTGCACCTTGCACACCTTGTGTTGGTGTATCTGATCAACAATATTCACCTGATTATAATAATAATAATAAAAAAAAAGATCAAATTTTTATCTAGAAATAGTAATTTCTCTAATTCTTCTTTAAAAGATGAACGAATCTGGTTTGATTACGGAAAGTTTTTCACATGAAAATACAAGAAAAATTTCACCATGACCGGAAATTTTTCTTAAGCCTCAATCAGTCAATGAAGTTTTGTGAAAATTCTAATCGAGATTCATTGAGTCGATAAGTCTATTTTGGTTCAGATCATGTGGATTAGTTCATAGATTTTCCATTATGACTAAAGGAAAATAAACGATTTGTAATTTTGAATTTCGGGCAACTTTTTGTTGTTGCTTTCAGATTGTTACACAATAAATACAAAAGTGTGGTCGTTTACACCGCAGTATTTGACGCGTCTATTTTTTTTACACATTTCACGACGTGTTTTTCGACAAGGAATTTTTGTGCAACTTGATTTCCAAAAATCGATAAAACCGAAAAAATTTTTCTTTTATTTGTTTTGAAAGGATTGACCTAAAAAATTTACTGTTGAGGAGTCGGTTTTAAGCATCGAAAAAAATATTTTTCATTCAAAATATTTATTTTTATCCAAGGTTTTCACCTATAATAATATATTTTACATTTAAATGAATAACCAAAGCTTAGCTTATTCCCAAGAGGTAACAGATCCTCAGACAATGAATTATGATAAAGCGATTGAGAGTAGTTCCAAGATGCCCATAGTACAGGCTTTACGTACTGGGGCTATGACAATGGACACATACTTAAATAATAAAGCAGCTCTACATAAGGTATAAAGCATAAAAAAAAATTAGAAACCAAATTTTTGATATGAATTTTAAAATATATTATTGCGAATTTTTGTAATTTGTCATAAAATAGAGAACTCAAGAAGAATTAGAACAAGATGAACGAGATGAAATTGAAATAGAAATTGATGATCCTATTGTAGAGAATGAGACGAATGAGACGATTGTAAATGAAGTTATTGAATCAAATGAAACAAAACCTACAAATTCACATACAAAGCCACCTTATACTTATTCTTCTCTCATCGGTCAAGCAATCCTTCAATCTCCAAATAAAAAATTGGCACTTTGTGAAATTTATAGTTGGATTTCAAAAACTTATCCATTTTTTAAGAAAGAGAATAAAGGTTGGCAGGTGTGTAATCAAAAAAAAAAAATTTATTAATAATTATTAACATTTTAAAATTTTTATAAAATTTTTACGAAATTTATGAACATCATAAATCCATTCACAATAATTTCAATAATTTCAATAATTTTAATAATTTTTATAAATTTCAAACAGAATTCTATTCGTCATAATCTCTCGCTTTGCCCAGCTTTCCAGAAAACAGAAAGAGATGATAATATGGGACCGAACAAAGGACAATTTTGGACAATTCCTGAAGAATTTGAAAGTTGTTTTATTAATGGAGTTTATAGAAATATCAAAAAAACCGTTGATAAGAATGAAAGAAAACCAAAAAAGGCAAAATCCGAATTACAAGAGACACATGATGATAACCAACCTAATTCCTCCTCGAACCAATATAATATTAATAATAACAATATCAATAATAATAATAATAATAATAATAATAATAACAAGATTAATAATAACAATAATAACAATAATAACAATAATAACAATAATAAAAATAATAATAATAATAATAATAATAATAGTAGTAGTAGTAATAATAATAATACTCGAAATATCACATCTCGAAACATTGGACCTAAACAACCGACAGTAACTCAATACAATTACCCTCAACACAATTATACTCATCAAGTCACAATTCCTCATCAACAAAATTTAGTACAACCCAAATATAATTCTCAATATAGCATTCCTCAACAACAACAACAACAACCACAACCACCACAATCACAACAGATTACAACACAATTTAATGTACCTCAACACATTTATATTAATCAACATATTCCATCTCAATTTGATCCCCATAATTTTGCTCAACGAATTCCAACTTCTACATTAACAACGTCTTATGTTTGGACAACGCAAAACGCACATCAATCTTCAAGTGCATCGGTTTTGACATCTCAAGATGAACGTCAAAGTTCTGATACTACGATAATGTCAGATGAATTAGATATGGTCATTGAGATTAATCAATATAACAATAAATCATCATCATTTGCTAAAAAGGAAAGTCCGGTCAATGATAATACTAATTATGGTTATCAAAAAACGATCGATAGTAGCACCAAAACTCACCAAACTCACCAAAATATCAATAATAATCATAATAATCATAATAATCATAATAATCATAATAACAATAATAGTAATAATACAGATCAGACGGAAGAAGAAAAATCAGATTATCAAAAGGTCTTAAATTGGTTAGCACAAATGCCAGATTTTGAAGAATTATCGCTCCAACTCGAAAACACACCAAGAGAAGTAAAAGAAAAAATGGAAACGACAGAAAAAATGGATTGGGTTAGCACCCAAGAAAAACAATCGTAATCTCAAATATAATAATAATTAGTATAGAGAGATATATATATATGATTTATTTTATTGGATTTTTGGTTTTTGATTTTTTATGTAATGGTTTTCAAAAGTATTATCAAATAAAATTAGTATTTCATGTTGATAGGGAAAAAAAAAAAGGAAAAAAGTCAGGTATTTGAAAAAAAAAATGCTTTTAGTGAAATGATCATTATATTGTTTATGTTACTTTAACTTAAATTTTACATTTATTATATATATATATACATATATATATATATATATATACATATATATACATGTATATGATAGTTGAAAAAGAATATAATGTTCAAATTAACTCTATATATATATTTAATGAGAATTTAAAATAGATTTTCTTTTATTTTTTCTTTTTGATAAATTATAATTATACAAAAAGGCGTAAATGATAAATATATTTTAAAATCGATTCGTTAGTCAAATTATGAATAGAAAAATCATTATTGTTATAGATTATCATAAAAATCTTGAGTTTATTTTTAACAGATCAAAAATTTTGGACAACATTACTTTATCTTTATCAGATGATGATAATTCTTTTGATCAAAATTTGACATTTCCAAATTTTTATTTTTATTTATAAAATTAATTCTCTTTGTTGAAGTAAGGATCTCATTATAAAACCAACAAATTTTGGTAGAAAAGAATTTACTGTATAGATATAAATCAATAATTAAAATAATTAAAATAATTAAGTAATTAAATAGTTAAGTTAATTCTATGATAATCTATATTCTGTGGATCAAAAAAAAAGGGGAAGGGAAATTCTGATATAATCAAATTAAAGGAAATTAATAAATTATTGATTTATTTTTTGGCACCACATATCAAAAATTAATTATTGAGAATTTATATTAAAATCAGAAATTTTATTTATGAATCTTTTATTTTATACATGTCTTAACAATTCAATTCTATCAATTCTACCCTATTTGTCATAAATATGTTTAGCTATTACATGTTATGTTTTTATATTAATTTGTCAAATTATATAAGTCTGATTTGTTATTAATTAAGAAATCATCTTTTGATCATCATGCAACATTCAAAAATTTCTTGACTTGATAAAGGTATATTCATAATAAATCTGTAACAAAACATTTAGTGGCTTTAATAAAATCAAGAATTGGCATTCCCAATTTCCAATCTTTATGTCCTGCTCCAAAGTAAAATACTGGTGGATGAAGTTCTGTTATAGATTTGGACAGAATTATTGGAATACTTTGATTCATTCCTATTAAATATATAATATCATTAAAATTATAATAGATATAGATATAGATAGATAGATAGATAGATAGATAGGATAGATAGATATAATTTACCAATGGGCGATACACCTTTATGTTCAAATCCTGTCAGCTGAACCATTCTCTAAAAAGTTATTTTGAATTAAATAAATTTAAATACATATCCTTTGGTATCTTTGGTATACAATATAATATAATATACTGTGATTCATAATATCCAATATTACCTCAACATCAGCAACACGAAAATTATAATTCTTTTTACTAATGGATTTATTTTTTAAACTTCTTATATAATTCATTAGTTTTTGGGTGTTAATTGATCCTACATACTTAATTGGTGAGTGTAATTTAATTTGAGTAATATTTTAAAAATCTTTAATATAATATAAAATATATATTTATTTATTTTTAATATACAAATATAAAATAGATGCAATAACGGATAAACCTGATGAAAGATAAATATATAAAAAATACCTGAACCATGACACAGTAGTATTTAGAATTCAGTGGATCTAAAATATAATATAAATAATAGAATAATGAGTTCCGTTTTCAATTTCCTCTTTCTTTTGAAAATAAAAATACACGGAGACGGAGAGTACCGCTAATTTCATCATGTGGAAACCGAGTATTTTCGAATATTACACTTTTACAAAGATGTTCTACGGATGGTGCAACCAAACGAAATCTAATCAATCAAAATAACAAAAATAATATCCATGAAAAAAGAATATTCCGTATCCGAAGATTCGTCATTTAAAAAAATTACGTACGTACGCACGTCGTTGTAATTCCCATTCATAATAATCTGATTCTACTTTATAAAATCTTGATACATTTCTTATACCCAATTCAAAACATGCTTTCTCTACCTATGAATGAATGGGTAAATGAATGGATAAATTAATGGATAAATGAATGAATGAATGAATTATTACATAATTATTGAATAATCATTGAATAATCATTGAATAATCATTGAATAATCATTGCATAATTATTGTATAAAATCCATGAATAAAACAATAAAAATATAATATATATTACTTTCTTCACATTATCTGGTGCTCTCTCATCAATTTGCGTAACTTGTCGTTTAAAATATTCTAGATAATGTGATTCTAGATTTGGAGATGAATAAATTATTTTTATTTGATTTATCAAATTTTGAAGATTTTCTTCTATCGTTGATGATAAAGGCATTTCAAATATTTCGATTATTATTATTATTATTATTTTTTTTTTTTCAAAATACAGAAAAGATCACGAGCCCATTTTTCTTTTTGATACTTCTAACCCATATAAAGTAATTAATTAATTCAATCTCCTAATTTGTAATGTTCAAACATAGGTAAACATGTGATTTAAAGTTTCATTGTTGCGTCATTGTTTAATTATTATACTCGGATTATTCAATTACTCATATGAAAAATTATGAGCTTCATTAAAAAGTTTATTTATTATTAGAAATTTTTGATTGATGTCATTAAATAATAAATTTATAATAAAATTCACAAAATTGTAATATTTTTTTTCCCATGGAGACAAAAATAAATAATAAAGAAAACGACGATTCATCATTATTATGCATTATTTTAGATAATAATAATAACCACCACGCTAACCATCATTGTCCAGATAAAAAAACGTGTAATTTTATAATGAATATAGATAAAAATAATTCCGAGGAAACAGGAAATAAAATAAGAGAAATGAGAGAAAAAATTGAAGAAGAAGCAGAGAAAAGTGATACTAGCCAAGAAACTGTTCGCAGTGAATCAAGTGAAGAGAATTTGTATCTTGTAGATTTTATTGTTGATCATAGGTTTACAGAGGACGTTAGTTAAATGAAATATTTTATTATTATATGTATTTTATTATATGTATTTTCATTGTATTTTATTATATTTTCATTATTTTCATTGTATTTTATTGTATTCACTGTATTTAGAATCGTATTCAATATTTGATTAAATGGAGAAATTACGACGAAAAAGAAAGTACTTGGGAATCAGTGGAAAACATGTAAATTTAGATAATAATAACTGTTTACTATTTATATATATACTAACTATAATCAATTATATAGTTTAGATGAAGATTTAATTAAAACATATTGGGAATTAAAATCAAAAGAAGTTAAAGAAACTGAAACTACTGACGATTCAACTGTAAAAGAAAAACCTCGAAGACGGAAAGTACGTCCTAAATCTTCACCACCCAACGATCATAATATTCCACGATTCTTTGATCCGGATTGGGATAGTTATGTTAATAGTATTGTTACTATGTTTCGAGATCCTTGGGATAATGAAATATATGTTGTCATTTTGTGGTATTTCGCGAATTTTTTATTTTCAATATTTAAAATATTCGAATTATTCAAAAATATTCAAATTAATCTCTAAAATTTATCAATAAATTATAAGGAATAAAACTGAATCTATGCACCAACATACCGTACACACATTAGCAGAAGCTAGGCGTAGATGTCCTCTTGGTGTTTGTATTTTTATTATTTTTCATTATTATTATTATTATTATTATTATTATCGTTATAATTTTTTTTATAAAATCTTATGTTCTGGTTATATAGTTAATTAAATTCTTCGAATCTCGGGCAGTTTTCGCTGATAGCAATCATAAGAGTCAAAATTTTTCAAAAATCTTAATTTAACAATTATATTCGAATTTTTTTTTTTGGCGCCTTTTTTTTGGAAGTATTTTTGACAATATAATTTTGCATTCAACGCGTAACGAAAGTTTATAAATTATTCAATATAAAAATAGCGCACGTGAACTGAACATTATAATATTTTTTCTTATTCTTGAATATATTTTTCATTTGAAAATTTATAAAATACAAAATATTATGTATATCTGATATGTATGTGCTCAAGTTTCTTTTTTACGTCAATAAAATATGAGATGAAAAAAAGTTCAAATTTTTTTATAAATTATTTACAACAAAATAATAAGAATAATAAGAGAAAAGAGAGATACACGTATATTTTTATTACATAACTATTGAATCCAACATGAAATAAGAATCGTCATACCATTGATCAGAGTTAATGAAATCTATCGAAGAACGCATATCATGTTTTTCTGAAACTAATCGATAACGAGATATTGGATAAACACCTCCAAATCGATCAGTTTTGAACACTTGTAATATAGAAAGAGAGGAAAAGAGAAAAGGAAATGAAAAAGGATTCATAAAGCCTTTGCAACTGAAACTATGTGGAATAGCATTAAAAAACAACTCACCTTTTTCGGAAAAAATTTCTAGATTACTCATTAAATACTGATAGATTAGACAAACCACGAAAAATAATGTCAAGGAAATGATGAGAACCTTTTTACTACCCATTTTTTTTTAATTCTTATCTCTTGTATTATATTATTTCGTATTATTATTATTATTTCGTATTATTATTATTATTATTTATTATTTATTATTATGATGATGATGATGATGATGATTATTATTATTATTATTATTATTATTATTATTATTATTATTATTATTATTATTATTATTATTATTATTATTATTATTATTATTATTTTTATTATTATTATTATTATTATTATTATTACTATTACCCCGTTTTTGATAATTCGATCCAAATGCCTATCCGTCCATTTGAAACACGAAAAAGATTTTTAGTTAAAAAAATTGTTATTTGAATACAAACATAAATATCAAATATAAAATATTTTATATATACGTTGCTTCATTTCATAATTTTACAAATTCATTTGAGGAAAAAAATTTTTTTTTTTGGGATTTAAATTTAAATTTTGCTTTAGCCACTTTATTCATGATCATGAGGACATCTCTAATATTTTTAACGTCATTCTAACGTCACTGTGATATTAATATTTCGTTCTCTTATTCTCAGTCCTGTTATAGATAAAATATGTGGCTGAATTTAGAACATTCAAAGCCATGAATCTTTTTTTTACAGGCAAAGCCTTCTCTTTAAAGATTTAAAGCCACACGTATTAATGTAAACTTAATTTGGGTTTTTGATTTTTAATAAAAATAACGAACGAAGTGAATAAAAATTCACTAAAAAAGAATATGAAAGTCATATATATATTGCTATCCGTTTTATTAACTTTCTCGATATTAGGAAGTACAAATATATTAGATCCTCATAATGAAAAAGGAACGTCAGCGATAGCAAAGTGTATGATTATCATTATTATTATTATTATTATTATTAATCAAAAAATTTTAAGTTTAAATGAATTCTTGAAATAAATCTATCTATCTATCTATCTATATATACGTAGTTAAACGTTCGCCATTAGATTTTGCAATAACTAATACTGATCCCAAAAAACGAAAACGGAATGCAATGTGGAAACTAAAGAAAAGGGCGGCGGTTGGCCGTAGAAAATAATGATATTTTACTTTTTTAAAAATTAAATTTTTAATGATTTGTCATCTGTATATATTTCTAAATCACATTTTTGCGTTTGTGCGAATTTTTATTGGCTCACAACGCTATTGTACATAATACTTTTTTAAATTTTATATCAATTCTGCAGCTAAAATTTTAACAAAATAAAAAGGGAAAAAAAAAAGAGATAAAAAATAAAATACCAAATAAGGAAGTCAGCCAAAAATTTAATCAATTCATTTTTTTTCAATTCCTCTTTCTTACAAATTTAAAAATAGACAAATTGAAGATAACTTGAAAGTAGTCCAGAAATAACTTGAAAATAACTGAATTTTGGAGAAATGTCGATAATAAATAACGATATTACTTTCAATATACCCATTTCACTTAAAGCATTTTCAATTTCTTTAATTCTTTCCAACATTTTCGCTCATGTACCCTTAGAACGTGAGGTTTTACCTTTTACTACAGTAAGTCGTTGGTGGAATCAATTAGCTACCGAACGATTGTGGTATAAATTTCGCGGATTGAGAAATGAATCTCGTACCCATTCTTTCGAAAAATTTTTAAAAGTTCTAAAGTTTGCCAAGGAAGGAAAATGTTTTCATTATTACGGTAAATACCTTAGAATATTAGAATTAGATAAGTTGAATATAAATTATCAATTAATTTTGGAAACTTTAGAATGTTGTCCCAGAATTGAAGTATTTTGCATTAGTGGTAGTAGAATATTAAATAAAAATCAAATCTATGAAATCGCTGAACGATTGCCTAATCTTCGATTTCTCAAATTTCCTGAAACAGTGGAAATTTATGATGGACAAGCAATGAAAGCACTGGCATTACATTGTCCGTATTTAGAAGAATTAGAATTAAAAAAAGATATTATTTGTGATGGAGAAGTTTTACTTTCGATTGTAGAGAAATGTAAAAGAATTCATCGATTGAATATTTTCGAAAAAAATTATAATGATGATATTATGATTCCAGTTATTCAAATGATTCCAAATTTAACAACATTAACACTTTATCAATGTATTTTTGTGAGCGAAGAATTTCTTTTAAACATTTTTAAATATTGTCATAGAATAACGACACTAAAATTATCCAATATAACAGAAATTACAACAAAATTGGTATTAGCCACAGCAGATTATTATAAAAATTGTTCAAAGATTATGTTATTTAAGGTTGAAAGACAATTCGATAGTTGTGTCGAAGCATCAGAAAAAGATTTGAAAGTTCATCTGTATGATTGTGATTTGGGGATGATCATTAATTATTATATTTATAGAAAAGAAAAATTAAGAGAAATGAGATTGGAAGAAATTGAAATTACTCAAGGATGCTTTGGAATTATTTGTAAAGGCTTAGATTTATACAAATTGGAATTGATTAGTATTACTGGATTAAAAAAATCGGTAAATTATTATTATTATTATTCTTCTTTTTCTTCAAAATTTTATTAAAATTTATAAAATTACCAACTAAATTGAATTGACTAAATATACATACATATATAATAGGATGTATTGAAATTTCTCTCAGAATTAAAAAACCTAAAGAACTTTTTTATAAGATTTGCTACAATTTCTGTCGAACCAATATTAGAAGAAGATAAGAATAAAATTTTTGAAATGTGTCCTTCATTGGAAGATTTCCAATGGCATTTTCAAAAATTTTCTAGAAGAGTCCATCACGAGATTTTCCGTTGACTATGCCCAATGAAAATCGTGAATTTTTTGTTTATACGGATCAGCCCGAGAAAATAGTGAGCAATGCGAACCAAAGACGACAACAACAAGAAATAAAAACAACCTTACCTTTACCTTTACCTTCGTCGAAGAAAAAAAGTGAAAAAATAATGTCGTATACAATGAATGAGGAATCGATGGATCTAAGTAATGATCCAGAAGAATCTTTTGTAGTTGATAGCGATGTTGACGATGATGATCCAGAGGAATCTTTTGTAGTTGGTAGCGATGTTGACGATGTTGATATGTTTACTGATAATTTGGATACGAAAACTATTAAAAAAGAAAAAAAGTAGGCAGCTTAATTGTAGATTTGGTTTTAAATTATGATTTTTAGAAATTATTTTGAACAAAAAAAATTATAATAAAATAAAAAATTTATAATAAAATGTATACAGTATATTGTTGGATCCTTTAACAATATCTCGCTTTACTCCGTCAATGTCTAATGTTTTTCGTTCAGAAGAATCAGAAATATGTATTGTTGGGATGAAGTGGAATGAAGTGAATATAATTTTAGATTTTTTTATAATTCTTGACATAATTTTAATATAATTTTAACATAAAAAATAAAAAATAAAAGACGATAAATTTTCAGGGATATGTTCTTGTTGCTCCGATATATGGAGATACAATGATTATGGGCTATCGTTTGAGTGCGACAAATTCCTTGAATTCTGGATTGAATTCATTAGATCTGGAGAATAAAGATTTAATTTTTCAACCAATATTTTCACCGAAAACTCACGCACTTGTTTCGATTGAATCAGTAGAGAGACGAGAAGATGAAGAAGAAAAAAAAGAGGAAAATTCACATCATTCTGGAATTAAATCAACACCAGAAATTAAAAAAATAATCATCAATCTTTTGAAGAAATTACAATCAATTAAAGAAGAAAAATTTGGTACTATATTAGCATTGCGTGGAATGTCATGGAGTGGAATTAAAGGCTTTGAATCTATAGCTCGATTTACTTTTAAAGGTATATTTTCAGTGGAAAGAGAAAAAAGTCGAAATATAGATTCAAAAAATGAGAAGGAAGATTTATTCAAAATTAATGGATTTAATCCGGTATTATTCCAAATTCATTTTAAATTTTGATATATTTAATATTAATCTAACAAATCTTTTATATAATCCAATAGATTTTTGAAGTTACACCCGACGTAACATTATTTAATATATCGGATTCCTGGAAAAGTGTTGTCAGTCAGCTTGTCACAAATTTTAGAGAATATAGTACGGATAATATATTATTAATATTATTTTTGAATAATAATCATTTTTTAAGAAAGAAAGAAAGAAAAAGAAAACTTATAAGTTTATATTCGGGATATTTTATTAGAACTTCCACCCATCACAATAATATGTGGACATCGAAATGTTGGTAAATCAACGTTTTCTAGATATTTATTAAATAATTTAATTAAAATGTAAGTTAGTTAATTAATTAATTTTGGTAAATTTGGTTTATTAAAAGTAATAATTGACGAAATTATCGTTGTTGAGTCAGTTATCCCAAGATTGCGTACATAGAGAGCGATATTGGGCAATCTGAATTCACACCAGCAGGATTGATGTCCTTAAATATTTTAGATTCTCCTATTCTTGGTATGTTTAAATATAATTAAATATTCATAGAATTATATAATTATACAATTACAATTATGTACAATAAAATAAAACAATAGGTCCACCATTTACGCATATTAAACAACCTTATCGAACATATTTCTTGGGTCATAATACTCCTCGTGATGATCCAGATTATTATTTAGATTGTTTACAAGAATTAATTACTATTTATCATCGTGATATTGCATGTGGTCCAGAATTTGGCATGTACACGAGTGATGAGGATTTAAATGTTCCATTAATTATTAATACTCATGGTTGGGTGACTGGTAAATATCTAAATATCATATTTATGGATTTATTATAATAATTTTTTAATAATAATTTTTTTATAAATATATATATAGGATTAGGTTATGATATCTTTCTTAATATCTTAAAATTAGCCAAGCCAACAGATATTATTCAATTTTATTCACCTACACAAATATATAAAAATCTTCCAAAACTTCCGGATTATATAATTTCATCACCTAATATCATATTTATTGAATCCATTGATTCTACAAAAATTTCTACCAAATATCAATCATCAGATCATAGAACTTTGTCATTACTTTCATATCTTTATTCTAATAATATTAATAATACAAAACAAGATAATACGAAATGGTGGAAATTTGATATACCATTAATTCATCAAATTCCTTGGTGTTTGGATTGGATCAAAGGATTGAGTAAAGGAATTTTCTTACTTTTTGGAGATGTTCCTTTGAGTCAATTATTATATGCATTAAATGGATCATTAGTTGGTTTGATTGGTGATATCTCGGATAATCCGGATATTTCGAATATTTCGAATATTCCACAAGAAAAAAAACAAGAACACATGAGAATTGTATGAATAAATTAATTAGATTAATTAAATTTATTATTATTTTATTGATTTTTAAATATTTTTTTTTATAATAATTATATATTTTATTTATTTTTATATTTTTTAGAAACCACCAAATTATTTTCCATGCCCAAATTTTTCACCACCTTCACCATCCGAATCTCATTGTATAGGTTTAGCTATAATACGATCGATCGATCCAATTAATCATACATTTCATATTCTTACACCTTTATCATTAGTTCAATTACAAAGAGTCAAATCAATAGTGAAAGGAAAATTGGAATTACCAATTTGGTTTATGTTGGATCATACTTCCAATACATCTATTGGGATTTGTGGTGTACCATGGAAAAGAATACCTTACATGAGTTTTGAAGCTGGAATTGGATTAGGAAATGAAGCACAAAGGGTTAGAAGAAAGGGTTAGAAGAAAGGGTTAGAAGAAAGGGTTAAAAAGAAGGGTTAAAAGAAGGGTTAAAAGATTATTATATGTAATGCATTCCATATCCTAAATTAGTATTCACGTTAGTGTGTTACTGCATTGTTACGTAACTTGGGCACAATAATCGTAACAAAGGGAAAAAAAACATGAAACCAAAGGTAACACTGATCACAAAGCGGAAGAATATCCTATAAAGATTATTCTGGGATTATTCCAGGACTAAGAAAATTCTGACTGGAATTACCAAAGAAAAAATAAATAATAAATAAAAAATTAAAATCTATAGAGAATTTCCATTTTAAATAACCATTCAAATCTCTTAAATTTCCAAAAAGATTTTTCTTTAAAATAATAAAAATGCCAAGAAGATTGCATGAAAAAAAAAAATTTGAATAATTTGAGAAGATGTATGGGGGTAGATTTGAGAGGATATATAAAATAATGGTGGGAGAAGATTTTTTTAGCAATTTTTTTTTTTTAGGCTGAGTGAGTGTGTAAGTGTGCAAGTAAACAAATAAGTACTAGAGGTAACTACCAAGAGAAATCTTTAATGAAAATTTACTTTATGGCCGGTCTAAAATTCCGGTTGGTTATATTTATATATAACGTGTTAAGGAGAGACACATATATATATATTAATGATTCACATGATTTCATAATTTTTATCTATATGGGGTTATAGTTTTATGTATTAGCGATATAGAAAATATAAAATTCATTGTTATACATATATAAATAGTAAGCTCAAAAGATAGAAAGAATATAAAAAGAAATGAGGAGGTTTATATATCTATCTATTTATAAATTTGTATGTTTATCTATATTTATTTATTTATTTATTTATTTATTTATTTGGTGTTATTAATGATTTATTTATATATATTTTTTTAATGTATTTATTATTTGATTATTATTTAAATGTATTTGTTTAATAATTATCATAATTATAAAAGACGTTTTATTGTAATAATGATAAAGACAACATAATGTAATGATAAAGACAAAGGTAGTACAAACCTTTATTTCCGGAATTATCGGAATTTTTTTTCACTGCCACCTATTTCAATTATTGTTATTTGGTTTGTTGGATTTGAATTTGCTTGTTTTTAGTTTAGATTTCGCTGGTCGAAAAAAATAAATAAATAAATTCGCACTTTTCCATTTGTTTTTTTTAGAAATTCTTTTTTTTTTATAAATTATTTTATCTATATAAATATATAAATTATTTTATATATAAATATATATAAATTATTTTATATATAAATATATATAAATTATTTTATGCTTTCAAAATCATTTATTAACATAAATTTAACCAATTTAATAAATTCAATAAATTGAATATTCAGAAGAAAAAAAAAGATGTTTAATACATTTTCACCTATGGATTCATCAATTTCTCTATCATCAACTTCTCAAACTCCATCTTTACTAAATATACCTCAATCATTATCACCATCTACCCAATCAACTCAAACTTCATTCTTTTCTCCTTCCTTTACAAATATTTTTTCAACAAATTCTTTTTCATTTATTCCAAAATTTAATAATCAAAATCATTATCAAAATCATCATCATCATCACAACAGTAATCACGTTCACAATAATCACAACAACGACAATAACGATCACGACCAATGTGATAAATCAAAATCGCGATTAGATGTTAAATTAGTTGAACCGGTTATATTTTTTCGAGGAAAACCTGAAGAAGCAGTTGGTTGTATATTGAGAGGTGATTTGGTATTGCATTTATCTCAACCTACGAAAATTAAAAAATTACAACTGAAATTTATCGGTAAAACGAAAACTATTTTAGATTCAGGTAATTATTATTTAATTTGATTTAATTTGATTTATTAGATATTACTAGATATGGCTATTTTGATTTTTTATTTATTATTATTATTTGAGTTATTATCAATAATTAACTTTGACATTATAATTTATAATATAAATACATGATAAAAATAGATCGAAAAACAGTTGCATCAGAAAAAGAATTAATTTCTAAAACATGGAATTTTCTACCCTCCGAAGATGATGAAATATCTAATGAAGGATCATTTTCACCAACTTCACCAATTTCACCAAGATCATCAATACAACAACAACAATCTCCAATACAACAAAGAGAACAACAAGAAAGAAGAGATTTACGTCTCAAATTTTTCAAAACTTCATTACTTCGAAAATCAAATAATAATAATAATAATAATAATAATAATAATAAAATGCATATAAAAAAATTACCGGCGGGAATACATACATATCCATTTGAATTGTTTTTACCAGGGGATTTACCCGAAACAGTTAATACCGAATTAGGAAAAGTTTCATATTGTTTATATGCCCAAGCTTCTAGATCAAGATTTACTCCTAAAATAAAATATCGACAAAATGTAGAAATTTTACGAACTATTCCTGAACACGTTAATGCTGAAGGTATAGGATTTGCGAGAGAATTTAATAATATGGTAAAGTATTATATTTTTATTTAATCAAATTATATTAATCAATCAAATTATATTTAAATTATATTTTTAATTAATCAATAATTATTTAATCAATTTAATAGTTATCATATGAAATCAGTATACCCAAGAAAAGTTATCCAATCGGACAAAATATTCCAATCGAAATGAAAATTTGTCCATATGTTAAAAAGCTTCGAGTTAATGGAGTAAGAGTAGAATTAATAGAGAAAACTACATATATATCTAAAAATGATCGAAAAGTTAGTGTCTCGAAAACCGGGACAACCCAAGAATTAAATGAATTTGGTGAGTCCAGATTAATAGAAGATTATGAAGAAGGAGATGTAGGAAATACTGTATATCAACAAAATATGAATTTAATTCTACCTAAATGTCCATCACCAATTCATTACAGTTGTGATACACCTTTAGTTAGTGTATCACATGATTTAAAATTTTCATTTGCACTCACATTACCTTATAGTCCATCCAAAAGAGCTGAACTTAAAATAAATATACCCATAACAATTTTATCATGTAGAGCTTTAGAAGATTATATCGGATTACCTAGTTACGAAGATAGTTTTCACTGTCCATGTGATCCAGAATATTTAAGGATGGCAAGATTAGTATTAGGTGAAAATGCTAGAGAAATACTTTTAAATAATAATTATAAATTTGTTATTGAAAATTATGATAATGATGATAATGATCATAATAATAATGGTCATGATAATAATAATAGTCATGATACTAATAGTCATCATAGTCGTCACAGTCGAAATAATAGTCACGATAGTCATCATAGTTATCATGGTCATCATAGTCGAAATAATAGTCACAATAATATTAGTCATCACAGTCGAAGTAGTAGTCACGATAATATCAGTCATCATAGTCGCAATGATAGTGTTAATAATAATAATAATAATATCAATTTTCTAAATATACCAGGAAATCTTTACGTGGATCGACTATTATATAATAGATCACCTCCAAGTTATGAAGCCTCGATTGCTGAAAGTTGCGATTCGAGGAACTTAGCATAAAAAATTATATTATTATTATTATTATAATATATATATATTATTATTATTATTATATATATATATAATATAAAAATATAAAAAAAATGGAATGGGAAATAAAAATATTTGTATATACATATAGATCTTCTTTATTATTCTCTTGTAAAAAAAAAATAGTATTGATTTATCATTTGTGTCGCACAAATAAATAAAAATTTCGAATCCTCATCATTTTATTAGCTGGTCTATGTTCAAAAGAAAATGTTCATTTATTTTAAATTGCAATTCACAGTACATACAATACGCGCCTATTTTATAAATTCTGTGATTAGAATTTTTCATATCTGATATCTGACACAATAAATTATATCTTTTTCTAAAAGGTATTTTTGTAATGTAAAATAATTTGAGAAATTGTAATAGAATATGCGAATAAGATTTTAAACATTAACAAAATGCGTAACAATTGTAATAAATTATATTAAATTTTATATATAGGAATTTTCTTTATTAAAATTTTTAAAATAAAACCTAAAATATTTAATAATTCACATGACAAATTCTTTTTTTTATATAAAATACATATAGATTTTTTTTAATTTTTCTATGTCTAGAAAATACCTGCCACAATTAATTATATTTCCTTTTTTGAATTGTCAAACAGTAAACCTTGAAAGTGACAGTATTTATTTGAATTTTTTAGATAACTCAAAAAAACAAAGAATTTTCATTTTAGAAAATTATTAAATGCACATTATCAAAAATTTTAATCCTCCATACACAAATAACCTTTGAAGTTTCAAAACTGCATCAATTATTTATATTAAATTGTTGATTTACCAAGAATAGAGCTATCAAAAATTTATGCAATAAGGCTATAAAGTTTTTAAACAAATAAATATAATAATCAATTTAGATTATACATAGAGACTGATGGTATTGGTGTAAGCAGTGTTGTTAAGGGTCAAGGGACAGCGTTTGAACAATGTTTGAACAAAAATTTACTTACTTTAAAACGTAATAACCCAAATTTTTATTATAAAACTTATTTTGAACCAATTAATTAAAGTTGTTCAAAATTGATTTTTGTAAAATTTTAATAAATTAGACTAGTTAAAAGTACAGACAGCGTGGCTCAGAAATATGCAAAATGTATAATGCTGGGTATAAGTGTCTCTTTGTACAAAAGATTAAGGTACATAAAGAAGTTAAAAATTGGGGTATAACAAACTTGACAGAAAAGTGGCTATTGAAGCTGTTGTAATTTATTTACAACATTTCACCTGATATTACTATTAATTGCTGATCTGTCTAAGATCGGCAGCAAATGTCGATCATTTTATAATAAAATTTGGGGTAAATTTATGTATTTTATTTTATTATAGCTTGGAATCTGACGCGCGTATATAGGTAAGTATAAATTGTCACAATATAACCATAGATGAAATTTTAGTATCTGTTAAGTAAGCTATTTGAGATACTTTCTTATATGCTGAAAAAATCAATTCTTTAAAATTTTCGAAAACTGTATATTTTTAAAGTACTTTTGCGCGCACCAGATGTAAGCTATATTATAGTTTTATTAAATAACTTAACCCCTATTTTCTATATGTAAATACTGCCGTTCTTAGGCGAATCAACAATTAAGCTTCACATGTCTCTATTATGGTTTCTAACATAATTCAATTTAATAATAATTCAATGTAATTTAATAATAATTCAATGTGATTTAATAATAATTCAATGTAATTTAATAACAATTTAATAATAATTTAATGTAATTTAATAATAATTCAATATAATTGATAATAATTCAATGTAATTTAATATAATTCAATTTTCAATAATAAAATAATTTTAACAAACATAATTTAATTTGTTGTAATTATTTATTAATTATATAATCTCTATCCTACATGTCATCAAAAAAGGAAATATTAACAAGTGCACTTGTTGTTTTCAACAGTACATACGGTCTCACAACATGCACATATGAACAACTTGATTTGAAAAACAAAAAAAAAACATTAAAATTATGTTTGGAAAATAAGCATTTAGTGATGTGATGTACATTTTTCTTCTTCTTGTGGACATTGTGTCACTAAATTAATTGTTATTTATTTTTTTAGGAAATAACCTGCATAATGCCTCGAAGGAATTCTGAGGCTGTGATAATGGAGGAGAAAGGAAATTTTAAATGAAATTAAAACTGATTGTCCACTGGATTATAAAGATGACATCCACGAATTACTAATAATAATTGATAATAATAAATAAAAATAATAATAAAGGCTTCGCGATAAAATAATAATCGATTATCTTGTATTAAAGAAAGAATTAAATAAATTAAGTCGATTTCAAGAATATTTACACGATGGATGAATTAAATTCAACCAATAATTAACCCCTCTCTCTTAACGTTTCATACTTTTATCTTTTTTTGGATGTGAATTCATTCTTTTTATCAATTTTTAGTAATGTTCCCTTAACCACTGTCTCATATGTTCATTATCTAGATTTTTTTTTTGTTTCAGATCTTACATATTATTACATTATTATGGTATATATTTCGGGTGTATATTCATATATATTCCGAATATTAAACATTAGATGTACATTTCGAATGCTTACATTTATTTATTTATTATACGAAAATAAATAAATAAGTAAATAATTTCTTGATCTAATATAAATGTGGAGATTTGCGGGTATGGTTATATATGAGTATTGTACTGGTAGTGAAACACATCAATTGATATTAACAATGATCTCTGGATTTTTACCTCGTGCATTTTGTACTTCTTCGATTCTTCTTAATAGTCAAAAGGCGTTGCTTTTTTTTTTCTTTATTTCGAAAAAAAAAAATAAGAAATAAAAAATTAAAATTTGAATGAAATTGATTGATGCATCCGATGAAACAAACTTAAGTTACCCCTATGAATTCTTTCTTATAATAAATGATAATAATAACAAGAGAATTCAATAAGAGTTTAAATAGAGCTCATTTGTTTTTTTTCCAAATTTGGTTATCCACCATTTCTTATTTAATGACAATGGTTAATTCCTTCTTCCTTCATCGTTTTTAAACATTTATCTTTTATTTTTTCTTTTATTTATCTCTTATTTTTCATTTGATTTATGAAAAATTAGAGATTTTTTCTAGAATTTTTTTACTATTAAACATTATTGTTGATCAATACATTTCTCATTTTCATTTTTTACAACTCTCAATAACAACATTTAAAAATAACAATATTGATAATAATATCAATAATATCATCCATATAAACTACACGCAATAGATCCAGAATATTTGTACATTACATACATTACATTCACACACGATAACAACAGATAATCAATAATATTAGCATTGATTGAATATTTATTTTTAGAAAACAATTTTTTTTTTTCAAGAGAATAAATATTCCATTTAAATCTATATCTCTTTTAAATCTATCATTTCTTTTTAAATCATATACTTCTTTTTAAAAATTACTTCACTTTCTTGCTTTTTTTTTTCCTATTAAAGAAATATCTGGAATATCTTTTTTTAAAAAGAAAAATGAAATCAACTTTATTAGTTATTGCCGTGGTATTGATATTCTCTTTGATAGAGGTATCATTCTCTTTGCCAATTTTCGTTAAACTCGCAAAACGTCAAGAATTTAAAGGAGAAGGAACTTATTATGATCCTGGATTAGGTGCATGTGGATTTACTAGTAGTGCAAGTGAAATGATCGTCGCAATCGTAAGTTTTATTGTTTTTACGTGTATGTAAATATATGTAATTTTTGTAATTGATATAATTTATGTTGTTGTATTTCAGAATCATGCGCAATTTGACGCAACTGGAGGTGCAAATCCAAATCTCAATCCAATTTGTAATAAACAAGTTTCTATTACTGGTCCTAAAGGAACTGTTACATGTATAATTGTTGATAAAGTGAGTAAAAAATATTAAAAAAAATATTAAAAAAAAGGATAAAAATATTGACTAAATTAAATCAAATTATTTTAGTGTCCTGGTTGTGCTTTTGGCGATATGGATTTATCTCCCGCTGCATTTGAGTTAGTATAATATTATTTTCTTTCTTTTTTAATTTTTATAATTTTTATAATTTTTTAATTTTTTTAAATTATATTTTTTTAGACATATTGCCGACCTTTCAGCTGGAAGAGTCCCCATCACTTGGCATTTCGTTGATGGTTCTACTCCTCCTGAAAAAACACCTACACCTACACCTACACCTGAAGAAACAGAAACACCTACACCTACACCCGAAGAAACAGAAACACCTACACCTACACCCGAAGAAACAGAAACACCTACACCTACACCCGAAGAAACAGAAACACCTACACCTACACCTGAAGAAACAGAAACACCTACACCTACACCTGAAGAAACAGAAACACCTACACCGACACCTGAAGAAACAGAAACACCTACACCTACACCCGAAGAAACAGAAACACCTACACCGACACCTGAAGAAACAGAAACACCTACACCGACACCCGAAGAAACAGAAACACCTACACCGACACC
>PQFF01000135.1:105920-122717 GCA_003547095.1 Diversispora epigaea
TAAACCACGTCAACAACCCGACCAACAACTAACCCTCTAACACTTCAACCAACACAAACTCCACAACAACTAACCCTCTCACAAAACCAATCCGCTTTTCAACTCCTACACCTTGGTTCCTCCCTAATTCCCAACACATCGAAAATCACACCGGAATAAAATCATACCCAACATTTCTCGTGATCCAAATTATCCGAACCTGTTAACCGACCAGGTTTTTAATCCCGTAATATACACTGTAAAAGCTGGCACAAGATTCAGGTTTTTACGCCCATACATGCATAACCTTGGAGGTTCTTACATGCCCATACCTTATATAGTATAAGCTCAATGCAAGTGTTACCCCTCCTTAATTACACAAAATATTCAGCCCATCGCACAACTCCCGTTATGTCTAAATTAAACCAGTCCCTGCATATGTTTTTCCTTCTTCAGAATAACACTCACACAGGTGTTACACGTACCCCTTAAATTAAACCTCAGCCCATCGGACAACTGACTGGACCCCTCCGGAAGATTTTATGGATACCTCCTGGCAAGAGAATTCATATTTTTCGATAAAGCTTTTAGCGCAAAATTAACCAACGGCTCGACAGATCCCTACCAAGTCTCGACCCAATAATGCATATCTGGCTCGTTCATAAAAACCAAAGTAAAGATACGACAAGAAGAGATAAAGTGAAACCATGATATATCAACACTAGCAAAGAAAGGTCACTCGTTTCAAAACATCGAACCACATGGTTCAGTTTCATTATTTGAAATTTAATAAAATAGTTAAAATAGTTTAAAAGTAGTTATAAAATTTAATAAAAATTTATATTAAAATAATAGTTTTAATAAAAAAATTTAAAAATAATTAAATATTACTTATATTACTCATCTATATAGTCTATTACTATAAAAAATATTTTCTATATAAATTTTTTCAAAAATTGAATCTTATTATATAGAGAAAACAAAAAAATAGTTTCAAAGAATATAATAATAAAGTTTTGTTATTTATTAAGTAGTTTATACATGTCGTCAAAACTATTGAATTGAGTCAGACAATTAAAATTAAGAAAAATCGAAGTTGAGTCAAGACAAATTTTAATTTTTACTAATAACTGATGTAATTAATTAAGTCAGATACAATTAAAAATTGAAATTTTAAGAGTTGAGTCAAGATCAAATTAATTTTGACGACATGTATAAAGTAATTATTCTGACGACTTGTCATATAAATGATTAAAATTTAATTAAACCTTATTGTAAAATAAATATAAATACTTGTATAACACATTAATTAAAATCTAGACCTTCCTTATACTATTAAATTAACTATAGTGTGGAATCTCTATAACCAGTAAAAAAATATATCATTTTTAAACTTATGTTATACTGTCTAAAAGAAGTATATTAAAATTTTAATCATTAATTTTGATAGACCTAATTAAAAGTTATTTATTTTATCAGTTTTTGATTAAAAATCTTGAAATTTACTAATGTTATATAAGTTTAAAAATGATATAATTTATTAATAAAAAAGAAAATTGCAAATAATAAATTTTTGTACAACTTTTTAAAAATATTACTATTTTGTAGTATTTAAATTGTATAATTATTTTAGTTTAGAAATATATGTATAAATTATTATAAAAATTCTGAGTTATATTATACTTCTTCTTATAAAATTAGCTGTTAACCAAAAATCAGTTCAAAATATAAATACAGGTCAATTTATAAAACAATATTTAGCAAGTGATAATAAATTTATATTAAGTAATAGTAAATATATATAAGTGATAGTTATTTAACAGATAGTTCAGATGAAAGTTATTATACTTAAAAAATATTAAAACAAAGAATTATTGATAAAATAGTAGAATTTGCAATAAAAAAATATAAATCTCATAAAAAAGTTCCTGATAGTATTTACAATAAATTTGAATTATTTATTTTTAAATAAATAATAAATGTTAAATCACCATTTCAATAAACCTGAATTATTTATTTCTAAATAAATAATAAATATATGCTGATTTTAATTTTTATTGGTTTATATATATTATATGTGATTTTACTTAACCAGGAAAATTGAGAAATTTTTTTTATTCCATAATCAATCAAATCCAATCACTAGATCAATTTTAATTTTTATAGAATCTTATTATAGAAGTTTTGCACTGTATCTTCTAAGTACAGTGCAAAACCTCTATAATAGGAACTTACAAAATTTTAAATAGAATTTGATCAAATAATTAGACTATTAACAAATTATAAAATTAAAATGCATTTGTTTAAAGGAATCCATTTATAGAAAAAAACTATTTTTCTCAATTTTCCGATTATGTAAGCACCACATGATGAACTTTAGTCAATAATTGCTTAGTATTTTTTTATCACGTGAATTACAAATAAAATAGATATATGGTGCAACTCATCTAAAGACCTAAGAGTCTGAAATTTTCTGGTTAATAGAACATGTGATTTTCATGTAATTTAAAGTATGAAAATTGCCTTTTTAAAAAATATTTTTATAAAATTTATTATTTATTTAATTTCATTATTTTCATTATTAACTTTTTTAATAAATCACCACACTCTTGATATTTATACAAACTTTTTCTTTTAGAAATACGCCCCATTACATAACTATGCATGTATTTGCACATAATATTATATAAAATTACTGAAATCTGATTGGTCGAAATAATAAATCACTTGACAAATACATTCCCAAATTTAATATTTTTTATATATTCATATAAAATGTCACTGTACTTTAAACTTCAATAACTTTTTTTATTTTCTAAATTAAAAAAAAAGTAAACCATGAAAAATATACTTATAGTCTTCCTCTTCAATTTTAACGGATTATTTTTTTGATATCTATTTTAAGTAATAAGTTATTGATTTTTAAATAAAATTAATTTTTGTGAGGCCTTTAGATGAGTTGCACCATAGTAAAACTCAAAAATTTTATAATAATCTATCCATATGTTTTTAAGTTAAAATAATCTAGCTATGTAAGTACTACAAAATGGCAGTATTTTTAAAAAAGTCATAAAATTTATGTCTCAATTTTGTTTTTAATAATAGATTATACAATTTTTAAATCTACATAGCATTGGCAGATTTTAAAATTTTTTGATTAAAACCAATAAAATTGATAGCTTTTGACTTGATCTATCAAAATTAATGGTTAAAATTTTAAGTTACCTCTTTTAGACTGCATAACATAGATTTAAAAATAGCATTTTTTTTGCTAGTTATAGAGGTTCCGCACTGTATAACTTCATCACATTATCACGTGACTATAGAAAGAATTAAGTGATTATTTTTTTCATCTAAAATAAAAAGTTGTTATTATAGATGATTTGATTTGATGAGTCTACCGAAATGTCAGTAACGAGCGTAAGTGATCAATATTTGGTTACTTTATCTAACTATCTAAGACAAACGCTCGATCCAAATACAAGGAAGCAAGGTAAAACTCATTTTAACTTTTCTATTATTTTCTGTTAGTTCTGTTAGATACATTATATAGGAGATTTTCTATTGTTCTTGACTTGATTAACCTGTACATTTAACTTTTATTGAATAGCTGAAACTGAACTTTTTGCTGCGGAGGATAAACAGCAAGAGTTTCCGATTGCACTTTTACAATTGCTCACTAAGAATGACGTAGATCCAAGTGTACGATTTGCTGCGTCGTTAGTTTTCAAAAACTATGTAAAAAGGAATTGGGTGAAGGTAATATTAATATTTTTGACGCGTTTTTCTTTTTTTTTTGATATACTAAATTACTTTTGTTCAAAATAAATGTTATTGTTCAAAAAACAAATATTATAGTATAAAATCAATACCATTATAGTTCAAATATTAAAGATTTTTATTTTATTTTTTTTTATTGTTGTGGAGTAGGAAGAAGAAGAACAAAGAATTACACCCGAAATTCGTCAAACTATTAAAGGTAGTATTATTGATATTTTGGTGGTGGTTCCTTCCAACATACAACTTCAACTCAGTGAAGCAGTCACAACGATTGCTAATATTGATTTTCCAAAAAATTGGCAAAATTTAATACAAGTAAACATTTCTTTATTTTACTATTATATTTATTATATTATTATTTTATATATTTTATTATATATTTATTATTATTATTATTATTGTTCTTATTATTATTATTATTATTATTATTATTATTATTATTATTATTATTATTATTATTATTATTTATTATATATTTATTATCATTATTATTATTATTATTATTATATATTTATATTATAGCAATTAACTAATAAATTTGATCCGGAAGATTATGTTCGCAATAATGGCGTTTTGCAGACAGCACACTCCATATTTAAGAGGTTTGCCATCATGAGAACATCGAAAAGAAAAAAAAAAAAAGAATCAATTTATAAACAATCTTATATTTTAATAAAAATTCGTTATTATAAAGATGGCGTCATGAATTTCGCTCAGATGAATTGTACGTTGAAATCAATTTTGTTTTGGAACACTTCTGTACTCCCTTCTTTCAAATACTACGGGTATTAATCAATTGAATTATTATTATTATTGTATTTATTTAAGTTATTTTAAAGTTATTTTTAAGTTATTTTAAATTAAGTTATTTTTTTTAATAATAATAAATAATAATAATTATTATATTTAGAATACCGATATGAAAATTACGGGACATTCACAAGACAAACAACGATTACAATTATACCTACAAACAATGCTTCTTTTAATGAAATTATATTATGATCTCAATTGTCAAGATATTCCTCCATTTTTCGAAGATAATATAGATTATGGGATGCAATTAATGCACAATTATCTTATTTATAAGAATCCATTATTAGAAACAGAGGTAACATTCTCTACTTTTATATTAATTTTTAAGAATTTAAAATTTTTTTCAATAATTTTATTTAGGAATTTTAATATTATAGAGTGAAGATGAAGCGGGAATAGTGGAGAAAATTAAATCAACAATTTGTGAAATTTTAACACTATACACAACAAAATATGATGAATTATTCGTAATGTTGCCTCAATTTGTTTCAACAATATGGACTTTACTTACAACTACTGGTTTAGAATCAAAATATGATCTCGTGAGTAATAATAATTTCAACAATAAATCAATATTTGGGGAGGTTAATTTATTCATTTTATATAATTATTATAGCTTGTTAGCAAGGCAATGTCATTCTTGTCTACAGTAGTGAAATTGGAAAGATATCATTCCCTTTTCAATAATGAGACAACTCTCACTCAACTCTGTGAAAATATTGTACTTCCAAATATGTATTTAAGACGTAAGTTATGACTAAATTATATATTTCTATATTTTCTTTTCTGTTTATTCATTTAAAAATTATATTATTAATATAATTGATCGATAAAATAATTATAATAATTATAATAATAATTATAATAATTATATAATAATAGCCGTAGACGAAGAATTATTTGAATGTGATCCAATTGAATACATTAGAAGAGATTTGGAAGGATCCGGTATTTATTAATTAATAAAATAATAATAATAATAATAATAATAATAATAAAATAATAATAACAAAAAATAATCATTTCTTAGATAGTGACACTCGAAGAAGAGCTGCATCTGATTTTGTGCGCAGCATGATGACTCATTTCATGGCAGACATAACACGTATTATTGGGGCATACATTACACAATATCTTGCGGTATTTATTCTAAAAAAGACCTCTGATATAATTTGTTGATTATTTGTTGATAATTTATTATGATGAAACTTTATACTTATTTTCTTGACGGTGAATTTCATTGTAGCGTTATAATGAAAATCCAAATAATTGGAAAGATAAGGATGCTGCAATATATCTTTTGACTTCAATTGCAACTCCAGGAACTGCAACAAAGGTAACAATCAATATCTTAATTTCTGACTAATATTTGGTTAATATTTGAGGGAGAGGAATTTTAACATTGATTTTTATTTTATAAGCACGGTCTTACAGCAGTAAATGACTTGGTAAATGTTATCGAATGGTTTTCCGAAAATATTTTGCCCGACTTGCAAACACCTGTTGATAGTGGTCAACCAGTATTAAAAGTTGATGCAGTTAAATATTTGTATACTTTTCGAAATCAGGTAAAAATAATTATTGTAATTTTTTATAATAATAATTATTATTGATATTTTATTAATTTATCTATTTTTGTATTTATTTTATTTTATCTTATTTTATTTTTTTTAAAAAAAAAGATGAATAAACAACAATTGATTACAGTATTTCCATTACTAGTTAAACATCTTAATTCTAGTAATTATGTTGTTCACACATACGCTTCAATTGCTATTGAACGCATTTTATTTATGCGAAAAGATAATAATATGGTGTAAGTATTTGCAAAATTATTTCTTGTATTCAATATCAAATATTATAATAATAATAATAATATATTCACTTCATTATTATTATTTACTTATTAATATAATTACTTTATTAATATATTCCTTAATTAATATAGCTTTAATAGGACAGATATAAAGCCATTCACTCAAGAATTATTAGTTAGCTTATTTAGATTGATTGAAGCTGGATCAACTCCAGAGACATTAGCTGAAAATGACTACTTAATGAAAGGTAATAAAATTGTATATGGTTCACCTTATCTTTATCTTTATCACCTTATCTTATATATATTTGGAATTTATTTATTTATTTTTTTTTAGCCGTAATGAGAGTCATTTTTACAAGTCGGGAGGATACGGGTTCATACGTTGCAGAAATTATGGGTCACCTAAATAAGATATTGAGTATAATTAGTAAAAACCCAAGTAATCCTCGTTTTAATCATTATGTTTTTGAATCAATTGGTGCTTTGGTGAGGTGTGCATACATTCTGTGTTTTCCTCCTTTTGTTTGTTTTTATTTTATTTTATTTTATTTTACTGATTTCACTGATTTCACTGGTTTTACTGGTTTTATTACTTTGTAGGTTTAATTGTTCCAACAATCCCGTTGGCTTGCAGAGTTTTGAAAATATGTTACTTGAACCATTCCAATCCATCTTACAACAAGATGTAGTTGGTAAGAATTTTAAATTTAATTTAATTTATTCAATTATTCAATTAATTAATTAATTTTAATTTATTTACATCATAAATTATTGACAACACATTAATATAATTTCCTTCAGAATTTATTCCGTATGTGTTTCAAATATTTTCACAGCTTCTTGAATTGCATCAAGAACCTCAATTACCTGAGATATATAAAAGTTTGCTTCCTCCCATATTATTGCCTAATTTTTGGGAGTCTTCTGGTAGGAATATTGTAATTTTGTGTATGTGTGTCTGTCTTGAAAAATATTAGCAATATGTATAATATATTTAATTTTTCATCACAACAGCAAATATTCCCGCCTTGGTTAGATTACTTCATTCATATATTTATCGTGATGCTGCTAGTATAGTTGTCAGTAAACAAATAGAACCGATTCTAGGAATTTTCCAAAAATTAATTGCATCAAAAACCAATAATAAATATGGGCTCGATTTATTATGTTCTATTGTTCAATATATACCAACGTAAGTTATATATATATATTTGTTATTATTAATTGAGTGTCTATTAACTTAAATTAATTTAACGAAATTTAATTATATTATATATATATATATATATTTCTAGTGAAACACTCAATCAATACATAGGTGCCATCATATCATTATTGTTGAGAAGATTACAAAACGATAGAACGGAAAGATTCACTTTGGGATTTGTGAATTTTGTTTGTTTCTTTATTGCGATAAATCAACATGGTGGCCCCGATTATGTTATACAAGCTTTTGATTCCATTCAAGAAAAGTATTTATTGTTTATTATAGTTTTATTATAACTTAATTTACTATGGTTTTTATTATGCTTATAATTCATTATATATTAATATTATTAATATTATTAATATTTATCTTTCATAGATTATTTTTAGAAGTTTTAAATGCTTTTATAATTCCAGAATTACAAAAAATTCGGGGATACGTGGATCGTAAGATTTGCTCGGTAGCTCTGATACGACTATTGACTCAAAGTAATTCGATTTTGTCTCAGAAATATATCGAAATATGGTAACTTTTATTTATTTATTTATCTATCTATAAATGAATTTATTTACTAATAGTAAATTAAATTAAATTATTCACAGGACAACAATTCTTGCCGCATTAATCAAATTATTTGAAGCACCTACCGAAATTGATAAATATAATGAAGAAGAAGAATTTTATAATTTTGATTTAGAGGAAGAAAGACAATTTCAAACATCTTTTTCTAAATTAACCACTACATCTAAACCTACGAATGATCCTACTGCATCTATTTCGGAACCTAAAGTTTATTTGGCTCAAGAACTTCAAAGATTAAGTCAAGCTCATCCCGATGGCAAGGTACATAATAATATTAATAATATTAATGATTATATAATAATTATATAATAATTAAAAAATTCTTTTTTTTTTTTAACTATAAAAATTTTAAATTGGGGCTCACACTTTAATAGATGATTACTGAAATGATACAAACACTTCCTGCAGAATGTACACACCATTTATTCCAATACATGGCATTAGCAAATCCAATATATAAACCTACCTTATAAGAAATTCAAATTTAAAACGTTTATTGCGTGATTTGCAAATATAAATGTATGTATAAATTGGACATTTTAGATCACTTGACTGTGTAACCAACGACTTTCACATTGCGTGTTAACCATAACTTTATCTTTAAACCCCCATTTTTTGACTCATAAATTATTATTTTTTTAAAAAGTTTTATAACTTTTTTTGCTTCGTATTTATTGAGTTTATTGTTCTTTGAGTATATTATACTTTTGTGATCAAGATGCTTTTTTTAATATCAAATATTGAACCACCAAACTTTGCAAAAATCAAAAACTCAGACGCATAATTGCTATTAAAAAGGATATTATTTTTTACAAGCTTGTTTTACTAATAATTTTTCTTGTATCTTAATATTTGTACCACAAAGTATGGTGAAACAAGATCGATTTGTGACTTTAAATAAACAATAAACACAATAAATAATTTGCTATTGCAGAGTTTATTATAATTTTCAATGTTAATTCTACATGTTATTTAATAGTTTTTTATATAGTTCATCTATATAATTTTTTTTTATAACTGTATGAGGCTCGTTATAATTTATCTTTGAAAGAACTTGTAAGTTATGAACATTACTGTAGCATATACTTATATCTGAATTCTTGATTAGTGTTTTCAACTATTAACTATACAATAGATATAATAAATAGATGAAATTAGTAAAAGTCAAATCCAAAGTATCAAATAGTTATATTACACTGGTTGAATAAACAGAATCATATTGATGGTGCAAATTAGAAATCTATGAATAAGTATAACAATTCTTTGCTTTCTGAATCCTTTTTGTCAATTGTCTTATTAGCTTTTTCTAAATTTGCTTTTAATCATTGAACTTCTTGTTCCAATTCACTGATTTGTAAGTCTTTTTTGTCAACTAGTTTGCTAAAAGTCTCTATTTTTTTTGTTTTACTCATCACTTCTTCCTCTAAAATCACTGTCTTTTCATCTTTTCAAACTTCAGCAACATCCACTGCTTCTGAATGAGATTTTGCATTTTGTTCTCATTTCTTAATAACTTCAAAAATAACCTCATTTAGTTCTTCCTCTGTTCTGCTTATTAATCCTTTTAATTCTTCTTCGTGCCAGAAATTCCACTCACCTCTTTCACGCCAACAATCCCACTCACCTTCCTTTTGCTGTTCTTCCTTATGTCAAATTGATTAAAGTTCTACTGTTTTTCTTTTTAAGCCTTCAACCTGTTCTTTATACTTCTTCAATTCAGCAATTTTAAGAACTTGTTTTTCATTTTCAAAATTTTTTTCAAATATTGTAGCCCGACAATCGCGAACAATTATCCTTAATTGTTGGTTTTCTTCTAATAGTTTCTTATTGTTTTCTTGAAGTTTTGTTAATATGTTTACCATTTTTCTTGTTTATTTTTATTTATTCTTTCAATATACTTATATCCTTTTTATGAGGGAATATTAAGTATATGATTATTTTTTTTATTTAAACTTAAAAAATTAAATGTGGGAGAAGCTAGCAATATTTGTCAAAAAATCAGACGGAAAACTTAATAACAGCAAGGAAAATTAACAAGTGTTGAAATGATGGAGGATTTTAATTTAAATATTTTATTCGTTACCAGTATAGATTGGTCTTGGACAAGTAATGTGTTTAAATTCATCTCTAATAAATGGGCGAATATTGTGATAAAGATATTCTTGCCTTTTGTAATCCAAAGGAGGAGGGGTTAGTACTAGAATGGAAAAGGATTTGATTTCTTTGGTAATTTCGAAAACACTTGCTTTTCTAGTTTTTCATAAATTAAATTCTGTATAGGTACCATTAGCAACCAGCTGGGCTTTGACAACTCCAGGATTGACTGTTTCAAATACAAAATGCTAATATTTTTGTAAACCACTCAGTTTCTTAAAGAAAATTCCCAACATAGAATTAAGATCCAAGTACTGAAAACCTTTTCCATTGTCATAACACTGAGCTTTGTTTAACCCAGCTGTACTTGATCTTTTCACAACCTCGACAATATAATCCATGCAGTCTACAGTTGTTTTGCGGTATAGTTTCTTAATCAATCCAAAACTACCATCACACTTAAATTTAGTATGTCCAGATACCATAAAATTTAATTCGATGCTTTCATAATAACCGCAAATTACTGAATACAGGTAAAATCAAATAGTCATTATCTTTAAATACATTTCATCTTTATTTAATCTCTTAATTCCATTGAATACCATGCTCAATGTACCATTAGGACCTTTCCCTATAATTTCGTCTTCATCAAGAACGTAATTAATTTGTTCGCATACTGCTTCATCTTGAATATCAAATAAATGTACTTTACGTGAACTGAGATAATAAATCTTACCTGTTGATCAGAATGTAGAACGTGAACATTTTGTGCTCAATTGTAACTGTAATGCGCAGTAGCATCAACTCTACAATAATTAACTTTACCTCTTACCATCTACCAATTTTCTCTGTTCTGCTAATTTTGTATTTTTGTTGTAATAATTTCGCTCCAACTTAGCCTTAACCAGATGTTCTTTGTATTTTTTCAGTAAATCATTCGCTTCTTCCTTGCGGGCGTTGTACTGTTAACAAGTATCACTTAAATCCGTTCTTGGACTCATGATTTAAATGTAAGGCGTTAATTAGTGCCATAACTTGTGAAACACATCATATTTTAACAATTTCAACGTGTTATCGTTTTCGAGACCTGCAATAAAATCGCGAGACTGATTTGTAACTAGTTTCAGCTGGCAAGAGTGTAAGCGATTGAGTAATTCAGTTGACGTTTCTACCAGAACTTGGTAATCCATGAAAATTCTTTACGTAGTAACGTTTTTATTGAGAGTTATTTTGGTTTTCCATCACAGTACTCTTTTTACATTACCATGAACACGCGGTATTACACCATTCGTTGCCAGATGATTTCTGACATTTTTCAAATGAGTGTGACCAATTCCTAACATATTGAGATAAGTTTTTTGGCAAAGAGGTTGTCTTGCGATCTCAGTAGTAAAACGTTCGTTTATTAGTACGCGTTTTTTTTTTAAGACGTTGACTGGCAGTTATTTCTCCACCATTTATCGCTTTCAGCTAGGCCATTAAAAATATATCTTGCTCGGATCTAGAGAGAGCTTGAAACACTTCACGTAATTCAGTAAACTTCTCTCTCGAAATCATTTTTAAGTAACCACATTTGCAACCTATCTCTAAGAAACACGACTTTTTCAAATTCAGTAAAACTGTTGTAATTATATACAAGTAATCCTATATATATTTTTTATGACTTTGTCATTTATGATAGTTACTGTAATGTGACGGCAAAAAAATTGAGGTAATCAGATGCAGGTTAACATTTAGTGAAGACTAATCACAAGTGAAAGCAATAACAAGTATCAATTGTATATCTCAATCTTTTATTTATGGCACTCCTGAAACTACTTATATGACATCTGTCACTAAACATATGCTCTAAATTAACAAAGCAAGCTACATATGCTCTAAATTAACAAAGCAAGCTACATATGCATTTCAAATATTCATCTACAAAGCAAGTAGGATGATATGATGAAAAAAAGTTACAAGAGATATTAAAAATTTTTCTCAATAGATTGTGTAATAAAGTGAATGTCATGAGCTTTCTTAATTTTTCCACCCTCTTTTACGTCTGGATGCCAGTCTAGTAAATCAAATCGGTTTATAAAATGTGGATATTTTGCTGATCCTTCCTCTCCGGCCCAGTCGAAGTCAACTATCATAACCTGCTGTCTATCTTTCGAAATCATAAGATTTGATGTCCGAAAGTCACCATGAACATAATTCATCTTGTGTAATTTATTGGCGACCTCAATGGCTTTTTGAGTGAGAAATAATACATGTTGACTACCTTCCTGAAGAATATCATACATACATGTGAAATGGTCATTTGAAAGATATTCCATCACTACCATAAACCAGCTGCCTGCCAGTTTTTCAACTGCTATGAGTTTTGGTGCAATATTGGCTTTAGCACAGTCCCTATGAACATCAACACCATATCTCCTGACAAATTTCACAACAAGCAGCTGTTGATTGGTTAATTCTTGCACAGTAAAGAGCAGTTTATTATCAACCATTCTTTTTTTGTACACAAACTGAAACTCATGGCCATTCTCATTTTTGAAAGAATTGGAATATGGATATGCTTCTTGTCTTGGTAAATCAACATTAATTTCAGTTGGTAAACATAACTTGTTATAATAATCTTTTAGACTTTCCAGGCTTTCTTTTAGCAGTCGAAATGTATTTGCAGCTGTGAATAGCAATTCATCATCAAATTTTAACTGCATCAAGGGAATCAGAGGTGTGAGTGGTTCCATCACACATTTTTCACCAAAGACAGCCCCAGCAATTCCTAAATATGGACCTGCCAGGTAAGTCAAGAATGTTGGATGGAGACCATAACAGTCTGGAGGTTTTTTCTGACTAATAAATTTAGCATATGATACACAAGCCTGTCTGTAAGGACATTCACCACCTTCTCCAAGTTCATTTTTTATTTTTCCTAATAACAGTAGATGCTTAACATTATTGACGTTAAATGGTATATGCAAATCGGCCTCACTATATTCTCCAAGTGATGTATCAACAGGACAATTAAAATATTTTGAAGCCCACAAAGTGAATTTTGCAAGTCGATCATTTTCAATGTTATAAAACTTTTGCATATCTAATACAAGTTTTCCAAGTGATTCAAAGTCATCCGCCTCAGCTTTCAAACTGGAAAGATTATCTTTGAAAGTTGCAAACACAGAATGATATAATGACAATGGAATGTCAGGACTTTCTGTACGATAATTAAGAATTATGTTACTAAGTTCTGAATCATTTTGTTTAGACCTGCAGTAACTAGAAGATGTAATTTTCTTTAATTTCTTTACTATTTCATCTATGTTACGATATGTGGAAGCATAATACTTTTGTTTCAAGGTTATATCTATTAAGTCTGGTATTGAAGTATCTATTAATAAAAAAAAGTAAATAGATCAAATAGAAAGAAATAACAAACAATTTTTTAGTTAATTTCTATTTAAAAAGGTATTTAAATAACAATAAAATTAAATTCGTGATGTAAGAAAGTTGTATTTTCTATATATGAAACCTATCAGTAACCTTTTCTCATAAAATTGTATTACAACTGTATTACTATGTCTACTATAAGTGAAGTAGCATTTGCTATACTTTTCATTATGTCTATTCTATATGTATTACCCAAATCCCAAATTATTTGGAATTTGAAATACCAAAATATACAAATTACTAATATTTAAGATTTGAAATTTGGAATTTCAGCAAAAGATATTAATTATAATTTGAAATTTGGAATTTGAAATTTGAAATTTAGAATTTGTGTATTTGGAATTTTGGCATTTGGATTTTGAATTTGGACAGCAGGTATAGTCTATTCTATCCTGTCTCCAATACCTGAGTCATAAAATTGTTACCTGGTTGAGTAGTTATTGTTGCAAGTGTTTGCTGCAGGTTTTCCACTTGCTTCATATAGTAATCTTTTATTTTCTCCAGTCTCTTCTCTTTTTCCTTCAACCTAGTTAGTTGCTTCTTCTCTTCTTCAGTTAGTTTTTCTTGTTTCTGCAATTTCTCTCTTAACTCTACTAACCATTTCCCTTCGTTTTCATTTGTTTCAAACTTCGGTAATGCAGCTTTCGCCTCTTCCAACTCCTTCTTTGCCTCTTCTAATTCTTGTTCAACTTGTTCAAAAGTTGCCATTTTTTTTGATTTGTAAATTTGATAAAGAGATGCTGTTGCATGATATAACCTAATATGCTAACACTGATCAGTGAAATGAATGACATATTATTAAGACCTTTTCATAATTTTTCTTGAATTAATGTTCATTGTTTTTTGCTTTTCTTAATAAATTTTATAAATAATTTTTTTTTTATTTAGATATTTTTTAAGAATTTTGATTTTGAAAACATAAGGAATAATTTTTTCATCTTTAAAATACTTCTAATAATATTGTAATTCTTTGGTTTCATAATTAAATTAGTTTCATATTATATATTTTTATATTGACATAATTCTATATTAACTTAATGTTAATCACATTCTAGCATATAATTTAAACTCATAACTGGTGTTGTTAAGTTCAAGCTGAACTAAACTGAACTAAACTGGACTGATGAAACTGAACTGGTTCAACTTTAGAATTTTAGGTCATCAGTTTAATTTGATTTCAAGTCGATCGTGATTTGGCTTGACTTGATTATTTCAAGTCAATAGGAAGTTAATGGAACTAATGGGGCTGAATAAAATTATATGATTTTATATATATATTATTAATCGCTGACTCTATTAACTCTATCAACTTCATTGAAACTGATAAAACCGATGGGACTGATGGAACTAATGGGATTGATAGGACTAAAGCTCCTCGTAAGCCGGCTTGCGAGCCTAATTACTTATAAGGCTCTTGAGCCAGCTTGCGAGCCTACTATTTAATAAGATTTGCGAGCCGGCTCATGCGGAGCTCTAGATAGGACTGATAAGACTGATAAAACTAATAAATTAAAACTAAATTATCAATGTTATTAATTTTTATCAACCTATTGATCCCATCAACCTCATCAACTCTATCAACTTTATTGAGACTGATGGGACCAATAGGACTGATAAATTATTAACATCATTAATTTTTCTATCAGCCCCATCGGTCCTATCAGTCCCATTGACTTGAACAGTTCAGTCCAGCTTAGTTTGATTTGTATTTTCAAGTCAATAGAGTTCAGTTTGGTTCAGCTTAACTTGTTAACGATTTGACTTGACTTGAGTCTCAAGTTGGATCAAATCGAACTATTAACAACACTACTCATAACAGTTGTCACTGGTTGAATGAACAAAAATCAGAATCCTATTGATAACGCAAATATGCATAAATCAGACATCTTATTTGTAAAAATTTATAAATCAAAAATTTCTATTTATAAATCAAAAAAATCAACTGCTTATACTTAATAAATTTTAGCAAATTTAACCATTAATCAAAATTCTATTTATGATAAAACCAACCTATTTTTTTCCATTTAACCAGTGTGTAATAATCAAAATGTTATTAGTCAAAATAGATAATATCAGCCTCACATTTACACCATATAATAGAAAGTTTACTTTGCAACATGTCTCAAATTAAAAATCTATATATAAATTGACTGCCTATACCATCAATTGAAATTTTATTCATGATAAAACTATTTTAATTTTTATTTATTTAACTAGTATTACTTACTGTTCAAGTTACAACTGCTTTAAATAAAACTGATACTTGACAAATTTGTTAAAATTTCAGATGCAAAGCATTGAATTAAATCTTTACTTTTATTTTATGAATTATTCAGATATATATATTAAATATTATTATAAAAAGAACTTTTTAGGAATTTATCAACTTTTTGAAATTGAAGTATCATGTAAGCTCTAAATTTTAATATTGATATTTGTCTTGACTTTTGATACAACAGTAAAGTTTGTTTTTTTTGTTCTTCCATTTTGAATATAGTATTTCTTTTCTGTTATCAATACATATAATCTTGATTTTTCTATTACATACATTTTATATAATTTTTCAATAGTATATGTAATTCCATTTTCTTCTTGTTTCATTATTAACTTTCTGTATATTGATATTTGAATAATTTTATTTTCTTTAAAAAAAGAGAAAATTTAAATAAATATACAGTAATATTAAATAAATAATATGATAGAAAAAGAAAAAGTAAAAAAACAAGACAAGAGAAACAAGATAGAAAAAATAGAAAAAAAAGAGGAAAGAGAAAATATTGATTTGAAAATTGTCAATGTCAAGAATAAAGAAAAAGTATTTAAAAAAGAAGAAAAAATTATCAATACTGAAATTGTTGAAATCACCAAAAAGAAAAGAAAAACAAAAAAGAAAAGAAAAACAAAAAAGAAAAGAAAAACAAAAAAGAAAAGAAAAACAAAAAAGAAAAGAAAAACAAAAAAGAAAAGAAAAACAAAAAAGAAAAGAAAAACAAAAAAGAAAAGAAAAACAAAAAAGAAAAGAAAAACAAAAAAGAAAAGAAAAACAAAAAAGAAAAGAAAAACAAAAAAGAAAAGAAAAACAAAA
>PQFF01000135.1:122941-146844 GCA_003547095.1 Diversispora epigaea
AAAAGAAAAGAAAAAACAGAAAAGAAAAGAAAAAACAAAAAACAAAAAAAAAAACAAAAAACAAAAAAGAAAAGAAAAAACAAAAAAATAATAAAAGATCTTCTAACATTGACTTTTAGAAAAATTTCAATGGACATATAAAATTTAGTAAATAGTGCTTTCAAGATTTTGAACCATCAACATTTTTTAATTTTTAATAATCTTTAGACTACAAGAAACCTGACTTTTCTATTTCAAGTATAATTTTTATACCTTTATAATTTTCAGAGTCACACTTGTTACTTGTAATAATTTCAAATCTTTTGTTTCCAATTGCTAGTTCAATTCTGTGTTATATAATAACTAGTAAAAAGTATTAGTTAAAAATTAAAATACTCCTAACTCAATCTGTGCATTTTGGTATACAGTGAACCCTCTATAAATGCACCCTCTATAAGGTGCACCCCTCTATAAATGCACCCTATGCTCCAAGTCCCATACATAATAACACTTAGTAAAATTCCCTCTATAAATGCATTCCCTCTATAAATACACCCTAATTTTGATTCCCCGAGGGGTGCATTTATAGAGGGTTCACTGTACTAGTTTTAAAAAAGGATTTCCATTTTACATTACCCATTATTAGAAATTTTTGTGTAATACGAAAATTTGCCTCACAACATCATTATAAAAAAAACCCCCCATAGCAAAAAATAATTTCATTTCCCTTAAATAATTATAATCCTAACTCGAGCCATATGAGTTAAGAAATGGTTATTAGAGTTTATCCAAAGGGATAAATTAAATATCGGATATTTAATACACTCTCGTGAACTTTAAATGTCACGAGAGTCACTCGTATTCGAACAAATTATAGATTTTATTATTGTTATAGATTTTATTATTGTTATAGATTTTATATTTTATAGATTTTATATTTTATAGATTTCAATTTTCTTTAATAATAATAACAATAACATTAATATTATTATTTCTTTTATAAATAAATAAATTATTATTAAATTATTATTTTTATACATTATATTATATTCGATCTTTTCAAATTTTTTGGACTAGATGATATAATATGTTTCATATAAATCAAATCAACAATAAGTTTGTTTACGGGTGTAGGAATTCCATAAAATTTTCCCAATTTTACTAAATATCCATTTAAATAATCAATTTCTGTTATCTTACGAGTTGTTACATCTTGTGACATGGTAGATTTAAAATTTACCGTGGATTTACATATTTGATATATAGCATCAATTAATCTTTCCGTTCCAAATCTATTTGAAGGTTTCATTCCTAAAAATTCTCGATGTTTTTGCATTATTTGTGTAGATTCTTTACATATGGCTGAGATAACTCGATCAGCTCCCCGATTAAATAATAATCCTCCATTACGTATATTAAAAATTGCGGTAAGTGGATTGATACATGCATTAATTACTAAATTTTCCAAAAGTCGATTTTGAATAGTAAGTACATTAACGTGTCGACAATGTAATTCGGGAATTGAGGTTAGAGCTTCTAATGTTGTACGTAAAGAGTTCTCTGGAATAGATGGTAATTCATTTCCATTAATGTCTAAAATTGGTAATTTTGGAATTTTGGAATTTGATTCATTTGAATTCGTCTTTAAATTATCTGAATTATCTTTTACTTCATTATTTACTTCATTATTATCATTATCGTTTAACGTTACATCTGATTCCACTTCTTTTCGAGGAATAATGCCAAGATCTATTTCCCCAATTCCATAATGAGATAAATCAAATGAACTATTTACTAATTTTGTTCTATAAACTATATGTGTTGTTGCTCCCATTAAAATGTTTGGTCTCAATTTTTCGTCTTGTGAAAAAAAATCTTCCATCAACTCCTCGTATACTCCCATTCCATTTGTTAATAAAACTATCGTACTTGTTGGCGATAAACGATAAAATATTTTTCGAAATGATTTATTTACATCTTGAGCTTTGGTTGTTACGATAAGTCGTTGAATCTGTAAATCTGGTGGACAAGCACCATAATGAAAATGTCGTTCAACTAATTCGTCAATATCAAACTCACGTAAAACTTCAGTGTCATATCCTTGAGTTTGCTCCGCGTCTCCGTTTGGTTGATTTATTGTTATTTTTTGTTGAAATTTCTTAAATTGTGCAAAATTTACGGGTGTTCTAAGAAATAAAGTAACTTTGTGGTTGTGTTTTCGAAGGTAATGCGCAACCATATTCCCAAAATTGCCAGTACCAAGAATATGAAACTTCATCTTCAAAATTTTATCAGTTGTTACACGAGATGAAAATGCAGCATATTTAATTCGTATTTGTTTCAAACCAGTTTCGTCATATTAAATATGCCTGTTAAAGTTCTCGAAGAAAAGGTTATTTTAGAACACCCCTCTGGTTCCTCTGCTGAAGGTTTGAATTATGAATAAATGTAATTTATTTTGAGGTAAAAATTTTAAATTATTTTTTTTTATAGTATATTTTTATGGCGCTACCGTGACCAGTTGGAAGTGTAAAGGGAAAGAACGTTTATTCTTGAGGTATTTGTCTTAATTGAATTAATATTAATATTATAATACTATAAATTGAATTAAGCAAACTTTTTTTATTATTATAAATATTCCAGCAAGAATTCTTTCCTTAATGGGACAAAGGCTATACGAGGAGGAATTCCACTAGGTAATTAATAATTGATAATATTCGTTCAATTAAATAAATTGAATAAATTAAATAAATTATTGTTAATTCTTTCTCGAATTTATAAATAATATTTATGATTTTTTTTCATTTTTTTTCATAGTTTTCCCTCAATTCGGTAAAGCATCGGATCCATCCTTTGAAACTGCGACACTTCCACAACACGGTATTTGTCGTCTCTCTAAATGGGAATGGTTAAAAATTTCTGTTGACAATGATTCTGAAGTGTCCGTTAGATTTGGTATCTATTTATTATTAGATATTATTAGATATAATTAAATACGTTATGTTTTATTAGAAGTGTCCAATTTTTTTTATTTTTATTTTTTTTATCGTTAGGTCTTGCGGATAATCAAGTTCCAGAAAATCTTCGTAAAGAATGGCCAAAGAAATTTAGGATTATTTATACGATAACTTTAACTGAGGATACTTTGAATAACCATTTGACAGTGAAAAATGAGGATATTAAATCTTTCTATTTTAATGCACTTTTACATACTTATTATTCTGTTCCGGTAACATAATGTTAATTTATATTTCTCGTAATCTCGAAATCTCTCATTTTACTGTTATTCAACAAATGTCTTTCTTTTTAATAGGATATTTCCAAAGTGTCGATTAAGGGACTCTCGAATCTTTCATATATTGATAAAGTTACCAAAAATGCGCAAGTTATTGACACTAATGATTCAATAACGATAGACCAAGAAGTCGATCGAATTTATGCAAATGTTTCTTCAGATGAAATTTATATTGATTTAGGACATGAAGATTTTGATAATTTTATTTTGAAAAAGATCAATTTAAAAGATACGGGTAATTCATTTAATTCAATTCAATTCATCTCTACATATATATATATATATATATATGCAACATTACTAATTATTGTTATTATTATTATTATTATTTTAAAAAAACAAGTTGTTTGGAATCCATGGATTGATAAAGCACATGGAATGTCTGATTTTGGAGATGATGAGTATAAACAAATGGTTTGCGTGGAACCAGGAACTGTTTCTGAATATGTGAATTTGAATGTTGGTGAGACTTGGGAAGGTGGACAAATATTAAAGATTAATAAATAAAATAATATATTATTTAATTTTTCTTTTTCATCATTAATTTGATTCTTTTTTATTTATTATTTCTTTTAAGATAGATTTTTTTTTTTTTTTAAGATTAATAATTATTTCAATGTATAATAAAAATAAAATAACCTTCAAAATTTAAAAAGGATATAAAAATTAAATTAATGATAAATGATAACAAAAAAAAAAAATTTTACATGTATGGAAACACATGAAATCACATGAGAGATTATCACAGATCATATATTTTTTTTTTGTCATTTCTATGAGGTGATTGCCCAATGACACCCCCATATTCAAATGACACGAATTTGCTGAAATCTCTTACCCCCTCCTCCTCCCCTCCTTCCTCTTCCTTGTTAAAATATAGACACAAACACAGAGATATATAAAGAAATATAAAATGTCACAAAAAGGGAATTGTTTGTGTAATACGACTCGTTAAATCATTAATAAAAATAATAACAGTCTTCATTATATTATGTTAATTAATAATTAATAATAAAATAAAATAAATAATAATAAAAAAGATAATTTGCTTAATAAAAATTTTACACAAGAAATTTAATTAAGGATTGTCAAGTGATCTGACATGACTGAATTGATAATAATTTTATAATTAATAATTGAAAGAAATATAAGTTTGGCCCTGGCATATATATAATACAAAAAAAATTCTAATAATAATGATTTTGTAGTGACAATGAATTTGAAGCACAAAAAATATATATAATGTATATAATGCGATTAATATCTTTGTCACAAAATACAATTGAAAAAGTAGTAATAGATTATGTTGGTTTTTTTTAAAATAAAAAAAAATCTACAAATTTGTTTTTTTTAAAAAAAATGATAATAATAAAAATTGATGAAAAAAATAAAATTGTTCAATTTTTCTTCTATATATACCAGAGTTTTACAATGAAAATACTTCATATATAAATAAAGAAAATACGGAAGGTATTTCATTAATTAGCATTAGCAAATAATTGTAATAAATGATGGGTTAATGAGGGGGGTGTGAAATAATCCAAAAAGTCCATACAAATTTTAAAATCTACTAAAAATTTATGATTAAAAAATAAAATAAAAAAAATAAAAAATAAAATAAAATAGTTCACACCAACCGAAATTCTTTCACTCCTTTTTTTTTTTTATTTTACCAATAAGTTGTTTTAACACCCCAATATTCACATTCATTGTCTTGGAACATATGATTATTCAAATATCTTTTCCGCATTTCCTCTCTTCCTTTGATGAGATGGGTAAAAAAAAAATTACCACCAACTTTGTTTTTGATATCCATTTGAGTTTCCGTAATTCCCGCCGCCATAACCACTACCGCCTCCACCACTACCACCGCCGCCACCATAATAGTTACTAAAGCTATTTTTATATAAACAAATAGAAATGATTAAAATTTTATTAAAAAAAAAAAAAAAAAAAAATTTTNAAAGAAAATACGGAAGGTATTTCATTAATTAGCATTAGCAAATAATTGTAATAAATGATGGGTTAATGAGGGGGGTGTGAAATAATCCAAAAAGTCCATACAAATTTTAAAATCTACTAAAAATTTATGATTAAAAAATAAAATAAAAAAAATAAAAAATAAAATAAAATAGTTCACACCAACCGAAATTCTTTCACTCCTTTTTTTTTTTTATTTTACCAATAAGTTGTTTTAACACCCCAATATTCACATTCATTGTCTTGGAACATATGATTATTCAAATATCTTTTCCGCATTTCCTCTCTTCCTTTGATGAGATGGGTAAAAAAAAAATTACCACCAACTTTGTTTTTGATATCCATTTGAGTTTCCGTAATTCCCGCCGCCATAACCACTACCGCCTCCACCACTACCACCGCCGCCACCATAATAGTTACTAAAGCTATTTTTATATAAACAAATAGAAATGATTAAAATTTTATTAAAAAAAAAAAAAAAAAGAAATTTTGAAATATAAAATATCAAATTAAAAAATTATACTCACTCATTATTATTACTTCCGTAACTACCTCTTTCACTACTACTACCAAATTTACGATAATCCCTATTTTGACCACGACCACGACTACGGTTTCCTCCACCACGTGTAGAACCTCCATAACTTGAAGTCTCCCTTGCAACAGTTTCCAACCAAGCAGGTATTTCTTGATTAGCTTCTTTCAGCAATTCAATCAATTCTCTTACAATACCCTTATTTCCACGATTGAAAAATGCTGTTGATATACCCACATTACCAGCACGACCTGTACGACCAATACGATGTACATAATCATCGATGTCGGTAGGCAAATCATAATTGATAACGTGTGTAACATTAGGTATATCTAATCCACGGGCTGCTACTGCTGTTGCCACCATTATAGGAACACGACCTGTGCGAAAAGAATCTAAAGCACGTTCCCGTTCCCGTTGTGTTCGGTCACCGTGAATTGATGTAGCGGGGAATCCTGAATTTATAAGAAATTCTGATAACAAGTCAGCCATACGCTTAGTTTCAACAAAGATTAAGGTAAGACCACGATCATTTTTTGATTGGGCATGAAGTATGTCTAAGAGAACTGATCGTTTATCTTCCTCTTCTACGTATTCAACCTTTTGGGTAATGTTTTCGCTTGTACTACCAACACGTCCAACACTCAGGAAAACATAATCTTTCAAAAAATCGCGAGCGAGAACCTGTATGTCTCGTGGGAATGTGGCACTAAACATAAGTGTTTGTCTTTCATTAACACCAGGCATATCTAATAATTTTATAATATTCATGAATAAATAAGAATGTCAAAATTATATAATTGATTTAATCTACTTAATTCTATTAAGCTTTAAAAAAAAAAAACACAAACCCTCTTGCTCAACGATCCGACGAATTTGAGGCTCAAAACCCATATCCAACATACGATCTGCCTCATCGAGAACTAAATAACGAGTTTGAGATAAACTCACTCGACCACGTTCAATTAAATCAACAAGACGTCCAGGAGTAGCAGTCAAAAGATCACATCCGCGTTCAATTGATCGCATCTGACCATGAATATCTGCACCACCATAAACAACACAAGGTCGCACCCAAGAACGATATGCAAATTTTCGAGCTTCGTCAAAAATTTGAGATGCCAATTCCCGTGTGGGAGCAAGAATTAACCCTGCCGGATAAGCCTTACGACCTCGATACAATCCAGGTTGTTCCGGTGGAAGAGGAGAAGGTCCATGTTTAAACAATTCAGATAAAATTGGAAATAAGAAACCTCCCGTTTTACCAGAACCTGTTTGAGCGCAAGCCATAAGATCACGGCCTGATGAAACAATTGGAATAGAATATTTTTGAACAGGGGTAGGAATAGTATATCGTGAAAGTTCAATGTTACTGAGAATATGTTTATCCAAGGGAGGACATGTAAACTATTTCGTAAAAAAAAAGAGATTTTTAAGATTAATATACTGAATTTGGAAATGATTAATTTTAATGATATAATTCTAATTAAAAAATGTAAATAAAAATTTTCGGTTAATTTACATTTGATACGCCTTCTGGAACATTATTTCCGGTCGCTTCAACTGGAATATCATCATATTTTTCGAAATTAATACCGGTGTGTTGTCGATCAAGATCATCAGGAGAACCAAACAAATCCCGTTCAATAAATGAATTTCTTGTGGCAATGATGTGAACTCCATCACGCCAAGATCCGATACCATCCTCTCCGCGACGAGTAAATCCATCTTCAGAAAAGTTTCCGCGACCACCACCGTAATTATTGGATTGATATCTTACAGGACGATAGCTGCGGTCACCTTGAGAAGATGCACGATCACTCCAACCCCTACGTTGAGGACTAGAATAACCCATTTCACTACGACTTCCTCCTCCCCAAGCATCTGCACGAGGAAATTGCGTACGGCGATTATCCCAACTCGCAGCAGATGTTTCACTATCGAAAAAAAAAAAAAAATTTTAAAAATAAAATAAATTATTATTATTACGTTAATCTTGGATTCATTTTTATAAAGACAAATATTTCAAGTACATAAACATTCTAAATTTCAAATATAAAATATCTCCCACCATTTAATGAAAAATAAAATAATTTACATACCTTTCAATCCTTTGATGCCACCCACTTTGAGGACGACGTGATTGAAGGGCGGCAACTGATTCTTCCGATTCATTATTATATTGATCATTATCCTTTTCCATTTTTTGCGGTTGTTGTAGTTGCTGTTGATGCTGTTGATGTTGTTGGTGTTGTTGATGTTGCTGCTGCTGCTGTTGATGCTGTTGATGCTGTTGATGCTGTTGTTGTTGCAGTTGTTGCTGTTCCTGTTGAGTGGAAATATCAGACGTACGACTTCTTAAATGTGGAGGAACGTAACGACCAGCGGTAGGTTTCCCCGAACTTTGATTGTGATTGTCGTTGATGCCTAAGTTAGCTGGGTTAAATAAATATAAAAGTAGATTACACCGAAAATTCCACAAAAGTATCCATAAGCCAGATCAAGATCGAATAAAAAAAGATAAAACGAAAGTACATAAATCAGATGGTAAATAAATTTTGTCTAATAAATTAAATCTCATTTGCAAAAGAAACTGCGGTTGACTTTATAAAAACTAGATTAAATCAAATTAAAGATGCGTACCAAATTGCTGGTCAAGGCGTGTTCCATTTAGTTTGCCATTGCTCATAATTGAAATATTTTTTTTGTTTCTAAAATGTCGTAAATGACAGAGAAATAGAAATAATAGTTTTTGGTTAAAAAAATAAGTGTATTAATAAATACTAAAAAATTAATTTATTCGACGAAGCTCTAAATACTGATTTTTTTTTTCCAATTTCCGTAGTATAGTGGTTACCATAAAAAGTATAATAAGAATAAATTATTTAATAGCCAATAAAAAAAAATTGGTATTCATTCATGGCTGAAAAAATTAAAGTACGGAAGGTAACACATTTAAGCCACAAGCCCGCAGTGAGGCAATCAAAAATTATTTTTAACAATTACAAACTTGATGAATTTAATTTCGTGATTTGGAAAGATTGAAATAAGATATTTTTTTTACAAATTTTTCAGCTAATAAATATAATTCCTTTTTTTTTATGTTAATCTTAGATTGGAACAATGAATGATCATACGGATTACAGCCTCAACGACCACCATTCAAGCCGGCGAAATTTTCCTATTTAATTTATAGATCATAGAATATTCACCAAAAAAGGATAATTGATCGATTAAAATTATTATTTAGATATTATATAGTCCTCGTTTTATATTCAATACATAATAATATATAATTAACCTCAAGAAAACAATCTCAATAAGTCTAACTCTGTGGTTTATGATATGTTTATTGTAAATTAATTTCTTTAAATACACTGAAACTGATTCTCTGTGCATAATTTCGATAGATACCAGTTTAAATTTGTACCAACTTTTTACCAATAAAATTATCAAAAATTGGATTAATAAATTAGCCTTGTTAAAATTGTAATAAATTAGCTTTATTAAAATTGTAATGAATTAGCTTTATTAAAATTGTATTAATAAATTGGTTTTATTAAAATTGTAAAAAATTTTCAAAATAACCAAATCTTATAAAAAAAGTAAAAAGATTTTCTATCACATCCTCTATTAAAACAATAAAAAAAAAATAAAAAAAAATAAAAAAAATAAAATAACAAAAAAATGTAATATTAATTATTTTAATTTTTATAATATTATAATATTATATATTTACAGTGGCGATCAAAAGTAATGCATCACTTTTAACATTAAATTATGACCCATGTTTAAACAATTACATCATAAACTTATATTTATTATAAAGTTACAATCTGAGAGAGCTTAAGTAATGAATTTTACCTTGTGTTTAATAATATTATATTAGTAAAATTATTTAATTTGTAAAAAAGTGCATTTACAACTTTTCATTCGCAATAATAAATAATAAAATAAATTTCAGAATCTGGTTCTATATATAAAAATTAGTATATTTTTAAAAAATTAAGTTGATCGGATCACCAGTTATTAAGAAATTCAAGTTCAAAATTAGGTGTAGCTTTTTAATTTACTATGAAAATCAATGATTTTTTCGATTTTTTCAATTTTTGAACTTGGATTTCTCCGTAACCAATGATCCGATCAACTTGANTCAAAATAACCAAATCTTATAAAAAAAGTAAAAAGATTTTCTATCACATCCTCTATTAAAACAATAAAAAAAAAATAAAAAAAAATAAAAAAAATAAAATAACAAAAAAATGTAATATTAATTATTTTAATTTTTATAATATTATAATATTATATATTTACAGTGGCGATCAAAAGTAATGCATCACTTTTAACATTAAATTATGACCCATGTTTAAACAATTACATCATAAACTTATATTTATTATAAAGTTACAATCTGAGAGAGCTTAAGTAATGAATTTTACCTTGTGTTTAATAATATTATATTAGTAAAATTATTTAATTTGTAAAAAAGTGCATTTACAACTTTTCATTCGCAATAATAAATAATAAAATAAATTTCAGAATCTGGTTCTATATATAAAAATTAGTATATTTTTAAAAAATTAAGTTGATCGGATCACCAGTTATTAAGAAATTCAAGTTCAAAATTAGGTGTAGCTTTTTAATTTACTATGAAAATCAATGATTTTTTCGATTTTTTCAATTTTTGAACTTGGATTTCTCCGTAACCAATGATCCGATCAACTTGATTTTTTAAACATATACTAATTTTTATATATAGAATCAGATTCTGAAATTTATTTTATTATTCATTATTGCAAATGAAAAGTTGAAAATGCACTTTTTTACAAATTAAGTAATTTTACTAATATAATATTATTAAACACATGATAAAATTCATTACTTAAGCTCTCTCAGATTGTAGCTTTATAATAAATATAAGTTTATGATGTAATTATTTAAATATGGGTCATAATTTACTGTTAAAAGTGATGCATTACTTTTGATCGCCACTGTAAATTATAATTAATATTAATAATGAATAAATTTTATATATTTAATAAAACTTTTTCAATTAAGTCATTTTTAGCATGACATAATAACAAAAAATAAAAATAAAAAATATCATCATCATTGTTATCGTCATTGTTGTCATCATCGTTGTTATCATTATCATCATCATTATCATTATCAACTACTAATTCCTTAAAACAAGTATCATAATCTTCAATTTTTTTGTTATCTTCTGATGAAGATAAAAGAATCAAATCTTTAAATGACAAATCTTATATATCAAAAAATTTTTTCAGGTGTAATATTCTGTAATTTTGACATAGTGTTAAATTTCTGTAATTTTTTGTATAATATTACAAAAATTTTTGAAAAATTTTAAAAGTTATTAAAACATCAAAATTCCATAATATTACAGATTATTAGAAAATTTTTTCAAATATAATATTCCGTAATATAAGTTATTGAAAAATTTTTTCAAATATAATATTCTATAATTTTAATATAATGTTAAATTTTTGTAATTTTTCATATAATATTATGGAAATTTTTGAAAATTTTTAAAAATTATTAAAATATTAAATTTCAAAAATTTTCATAATTTTATGAAAAATTTCAGAAATTCAATATAAAAGAAGCATGGTTAAAATTTATTTATATTGTTACACAAGATACTTTATTTATTTATATTATCACATATTAAAAAATATATCCTCCATAAGTAACACATAGTAAGGATTTACAATCAAATAAAAAAAACATTATTTCTTTATTATTTGAGACGCGATCGTTTTATTTTTGTTGTCAGATCCTGGAGATATACCTGCTGCCCAAATTCAAAATCCAAATGCCAAAATCCAAAATGCCAAAATCTCAAATCCCAAATCCCAAATTATAATTAGTATCTTTTGCCGAAATCCCAAATCCCAAATACTAGTAATTTGTGCATTTTGACGTCCCAAATCCCAAATTATTTGGGATTTGGGCAACACGTATACCTGGAGATCCCCATTTTTTATAATTAAAAATGACAAAAAAACTTTTGGGTCAATGTGCCGCATGTAATTTAAAAAAACCTGAAGAACGATACTGATATATTAATAACTATACTATGGAAAAAGCTTTAATAAGAACTACATATACATCAGTAAATTTTTTTAAACGTAAGCCTTCGAAGTCCTTCACTCCGATAACCTTCGAATACCTCCAACATAAACGTAATATTTACGAAGGTTATTGGTACCGAAAACCTTCATTTTTATTAATAAAACGTAATACTCCGGAGGTTATTGATATCGATAACCTTCAATAACCTTCACTTTATCATAATAAACATAATATTTGCGAAGGTTATTGGTCTGATAACCTTCAATAACCTTTGAAAACGAAATTATTACAATAACCTCCGACATAAAAAATTTCCTGATGTAAGATATGTTGTCCAGAAATTAAAGTCAGAATATTACTTTGCAATAGTTACTATTGTACGATTGTTGAACATAATAGAAATAAGAAATATAAAAAAAAAGAAAAATTGAACATGACTTAGCTTATCAACCAAATAACAAAAAAAAATGAATAACTTTGAATCTAGAAGAATATTAAAAGTTTGTTGAAAACTCAAAATCGATTGAAGAATTAAAAATAAAAATTCAAGAAAAAAAAATTCAATTGGAAATTGTAACGAAACCAATATCTGCAGGTAATAATTTTTTATTATAATATTTAATATTTATAACAAATTAATACATTTATTAATATTATAATTTTTTATAATTTTTAAATAGATAACAATACTTTTGTACAATTTTTCAATGATAAAATTCAACATCTTGCTACAGTATTGTATAATTATCAATATCATGAAGAAAACAAATCAGTTTTAGATGTAAATGAATTTACAAATTTAATTGAAAGCCGTGATCCAAATCTTTGTGATTTTTTTAATCTTATTTTTCAATTCATAAATCCCAATGCAAAAGAAAGGCAAACAAAAGAATCATTAAAATGAAAGGTTATGCTACTTTGTTATCAAATGGCAGCATTACAAAACAAACAAGTTAATAAAATAAAAAATGTTATTGGACTTTATATAGCTAGTACTGGCTATACATGTTCCCAAAATTGATTTTGGATTTTTGAGGTATTTCGACTTTTTGAGATTTATGCAAAATCTATTCTATATATGGAAGTAAAAAAAATATCCAGTTATGTATATCTTCAATCAAAGAATAAATTTGGGTGATCAAAAAATTTTGGGTTTTAAGTAAAATAATTTCGTCTTTTATAAAAAACTATTTCGACTTTTTTTCCTAAAATTGTAATTTCAGGACCCCAAAATAATTTTGTATGCAAGTATAGTACTGGCACGTCAACTGTTGGTATTAATACCCTTTTAAATATGGGTTTGAGTGCAACCTATCAAACTGTTTACAATAATAAAAAACAAATTGCAAATGTTTATAAACAAACAATTCAAAAATATATTTCAGATAATGTTAGAAATTTTTATTATTTTTTGTAATTTATTTTATATTTTATTTTAATATTAAATTAATAAAATTTTAGCAACAGAAATTTTTAATTTTAAACATAGATGATTATCATAATTTACATGAATCTCGTATACTGGTCAAAAATTTATAAAACCTACACCTATCAGGTACCAGATAGGTATAATATCTGTATCTAATATCGTACACATATCGGGTACCCGATAGGTGTGAGAAAATATTTTTACACTTATCGAATATACAATATATGTAAAAAAATATTTTTTACACTTATCGGATATCCGATATGTGTACGATATTAGACACGAATACTACATCTATCTGGTACCTGATAGGTATAGGTTTTATAAATTTTCGACTAGTGGTATCTCAAGTATAACTTCTATTAATCGAATTTCACATATGACAACTATTTTACTTAATACAAATAATATTTCACTAATTCCATTATCATCTGCTTTTCATAACCTAAATGGTATTAATGCCTATACGTGTTACCCAAATTCCAAATAATTTGGGATTTGGAACACCAAAATGCACAAATTACTAGTATTTGGGATTTGGGATTTGGGATTTTGGCAAAAATACTAATTATAATTTGAGATTTAGGATTTAGGATTTTGGCATTTGGGATTTCGGCATTTGAATTTTGAATTTGGGTGGCAGGTATATTGATGCCAACTTATTTAAACAAGCACTTAATTTAGAATATATGACAGAATTTTCAATTAGTTACAATACACAAAAATCCAATTGAAGTTCAATAAAAGATATTACCATTAAATGAATTTGATTTAGTAAAAACTTTAGTTGTCTATTACTATGATGCAGATTTATCTAGAAAATATGTTCGAAGATTTGATACAACAAAACTTGTAGATTTTATACCATCAGATTTAAAAAATATAAATAATTATATAAAAGCATTAACTAAAGTATTCAGATAAATGCTTATATAATTTAATAACAATAATAATTATATTTATTATTTAAAATAATAATTTATGTTAAATTTATTTGAGATACGATTATATTTAATGAATTATATAATACCTGTTCCTGCTGACTTTTCGAAACAATTGTATATCCGAAGAACTATTGTACAAAAACTTAAATATGGAAATCAGTGTTCTATTTCAAAAGAAGTATTAAGTTTAGTTCCAATTCTTGGTCCCTTACATGTTTCACTTAATACTCGAGAAAGTTGTTTTTTAACCTTTCATCTATTTTTTAATGAGTTATATAAAGAAGTATTTGGAAAAAAAAAAATTTAGCAGCAAAACCAAAACCTTGACATATCAACTTTTTACTTTATTTAGCACATGCAGATTGGAGTACTATATATATGTCGTCAAAACTATTGAATTGAGTCAGACACAATTAAAATTGAGAAAAATTGGAGTTGAGTCAAGGTAAATTTTAATTTTTACTAGTAATTGATGCAATTAATTGAGTCAGACGTAATTAAAAATTGAAATTTTAAGAGTTGAGTCAAAGCCAAATTAGTTTTGATGACATGTATAGAGTATTATAAAATCTTATATTTTTGCACAATTTAAACATTCAAAAGATTTTGAATACTGTATATTTGTGATTTATTGGATAATTTAATACCAGCTACATTAGATATTTATACTATTTTATTTTGAGGGAACAATTTTAATCAATATATTGAAACAATATTTCGATTGTGGACAGTAATGAGAAAATTTGGACAAAAAAATTATGATAAAATAATGCTTGCTTTAATATTTGATGTGCAATACTGGACTTTTATTCAACATCCTATTATCAATACTCTTAAAAATAATTTATGGATATTTGATGAATATCCAGTAGAAAATTTTCATAGTTCAAAGATATACATCTGGAAAAGTCACATGTGGAGAATTGCTAAGACGTGATGCAATTAAAGGTGGAAGGCTCAATTGATATGAAGGCTGGCTCAATAATTGCGCCTTTGGCTAATTAATTTTGCGCCAGCTAAATTCTGGCTAAATTCTGGCTCAAAGGCTAATTAAATTGCGCTGGCTAAATTCTGGCTCAAAGGTTAATTAATTTTTTTCTGGCTAAATTCAGACGCAATTTATGATTGGCTGGCGCAATTTGGTCACGTGACTAAAGGTTGATCAGATAAAATTTTTAATTAATTTTACTGATATTAATATTTTAATATATTGTTTTAAAATAGCTATAACTTGGTCAATTTTAATGTTACAGAAATGAAATATATATCATATTGTAGCTAAGAACCAGATCTTTCGATCTGTNATTTATTGGATAATTTAATACCAGCTACATTAGATATTTATACTATTTTATTTTGAGGGAACAATTTTAATCAATATATTGAAACAATATTTCGATTGTGGACAGTAATGAGAAAATTTGGACAAAAAAATTATGATAAAATAATGCTTGCTTTAATATTTGATGTGCAATACTGGACTTTTATTCAACATCCTATTATCAATACTCTTAAAAATAATTTATGGATATTTGATGAATATCCAGTAGAAAATTTTCATAGTTCAAAGATATACATCTGGAAAAGTCACATGTGGAGAATTGCTAAGACGTGATGCAATTAAAGGTGGAAGGCTCAATTGATATGAAGGCTGGCTCAATAATTGCGCCTTTGGCTAATTAATTTTGCGCCAGCTAAATTCTGGCTAAATTCTGGCTCAAAGGCTAATTAAATTGCGCTGGCTAAATTCTGGCTCAAAGGTTAATTAATTTTTTTCTGGCTAAATTCAGACGCAATTTATGATTGGCTGGCGCAATTTGGTCACGTGACTAAAGGTTGATCAGATAAAATTTTTAATTAATTTTACTGATATTAATATTTTAATATATTGTTTTAAAATAGCTATAACTTGGTCAATTTTAATGTTACAGAAATGAAATATATATCATATTGTAGCTAAGAACCAGATCTTTCGATCTGTTATAGAAATATTATAGTAGAAAATCGCTCCTAGTCATGTAAAATTGATTTTAAATTAAAGCTAAAATTAATTGCGCCAGCCAATCAGAATTGCGCCATTATTTAGCCTTTGCGCCAGAATTTAGCCATTGCATCTGATTGCGCTGTGGCTAAATTCTGGGCTCAATTGGCTAAATTAAATCTGGCTAAATTCCTGGCTCAATTCGTATTGCGCCTACCATCACTAGATGCAATATTTATTGATTATCACAGAAATAATAATAAATTTGTACAATCATTTATTCCCAAACGTTCATATCTTTATACAAAAAAAAATCTGAATTTAATGACAAAATGGACTGCTATATTTCTTTTATAATTTTTTGAAAAACTTTAGATTAATTATAGAAAAGCTGAAAAAAAATGAAAAGTGCAAGAATAAAAAAACCATATTATTATTTTTCACTATTTTCTAAAAGATTTTCTTTTGGAGCAATACCATTAGGTTATTATTCTTCTCATTTACCAAATCAGAACAAATTTTATAATTATGAAAATTGTGATTTTATTTTTAATACAAATGGTATTGTACTTATCTGTGGGTATGCATACCATAAGAAATGTTTTGATAGAATTGGACTTAAATGTCAATATTGCTTTGATTATCTTTCAGCATCTATTGATGAGTTAACTCATTTATTCAATAAGTGGTTAAAAATAAATATTGATATTGAAAATGAATTTGATCAAATGCATATTTTATCTTCTGAAGATAATAATTCACTTGATCAAGCAAAAATTATTAACGAAAATAATGACATAAATAAAAAATTGGCAGATAAAATTACAGATATTAATTAATAAATGTTTTATTATTTAATTATTTAATAAATATTTACTACATATAATAATTATTTTTATTAGAATTTACTAATAATATGAATTTAACTTTATTAGATACAAATATTTTTATTAACATGTAAATATTATATTTAAAATAGAGAGTGTAGGATAGTATAAAAATCAAATAAAATTAATAAAATTTCAATTTTCAAACGATAGAAAGTAGTTTTTGAATTTTCTGTACATTAAAAATTATCACATGAAATCAGGATTTTACATAATTTTAGTGATTAATTCATAACCAATAAATGAATTTTTAACCATGTTTATAAAAGATTAATATTATATTATTTTATAATTCTATAATTTTAATACAGTATTAAATTTTATAATTTTTTACATAATATTATAGAAATTTTTAAAAATTTTCAAAACAAATATATACAAATATAATAAAAACTTATAATTTTTATATAACACAAAATTGATTTAGTTTATTTATATGAGAATAATAATTATTTTTTTCATATTTTTTATATTTTTATTTTTACTTTTATTTATTTATTTAAACATTTTTAAAAATTTTTACATTTTATTTATTTCAAAATATATTAAAATACAGTGACTCATAAATGTACTGTAACATCTAAAATTGTTTTTAAAAAATTCTATGTCGCAAACACTAGTCGAAATGGTCCAATTTGGCTAAAATTCGGCTGTGCGATTTTCAGCCGAAATATAACCGAAAGTCGGCCGAAATTTTTCTTTTTTTTTTTACCGATTGTTATGCCAATTGGCAGCCAATCGGCAAAAATTCAGTAATAAAAATTCTGATAGAAATCAGAAAGAAATATTCAACAATCGGTCAAAATCCGGTAAGTAAATTTATTCAAAATTCTGATAGCAATCAGAAAGAAATATTCAAAAATTAGAAAGAAAACAGTAAGTAAATTTATTCAGAATTCTGATGGAAATCAGAAAGAAATATTCAAAATTCGGAAAGAAAACGGTAAGTAAATTTATTCAAAATTCTGATAGCAATCAGAAAGAAATATTCAGGAATTGTTCAAAATCCGGTAAGTAAATTTATTTAAAATTCTGATAGAAATCAGAAACAAATATTCAAGAATTGTTCAAAATCCGGTAAGTAAATTTATTCAAAATTCTGATAGAAATCAGAAAGAAATATTCAAAATCCGGTAAATAAACTTGGTCAAAATTCTGATAGAAATCAGAAACAAATATTCAAGAATTGTTCAAAATCCGGTAAGTAAATTTATTCAAAATTCTGATAGAAATCAGAAAGAAATATTCAAAATCCGGTAAATAAACTTGGTCAAAATTCTGATAGAAATCAGTAAGAAATATTCAAGAATTGGTCAAAATCCGGTAAGTAAACTTGGTCAAAATTCTGATAGAAATCAAAAAGAAATATTCAAGAATCGGAAAGAAAACGGTAAGTAAACTTGGTCAAAATTCTAATAAAAATCAGAAAGAAATATTCAAAAAATCGGAAAGAAAACTTAGTTAAAATTCTGATAGAAATATTCAAAATCCGGTAAGTAAACTTGATCAAAATTCTGATAGAAATCAGAAACAAATATTCAAGAATTGGTCAAAATCCGGTAAGTAAACTTGATCAAAATTCTGATAGAAATCAGAAAGAAATATTCAAGAATTGGTCAAAATCCGGTAAGTAAACTTGGTCAAAATTCTAAAAATCAGAAACAAATATTCAAAAAATTGGAAAGAAAACTTAGTTAAAATTCTAATAAATCAAAAACAAATATTCAAAATTTGGAAAGTAAACTTGGTCAAAATTCTGATAGAAATCAGAAACAAATATTCAAGAATTGGTTAAAATCCAGTAAGTAAATGAAAATGGCTAATGTTCTTTATTAAATAATCTAAAAATAATCATTAAAAATAATAAAAATAATATTAAAATATCCTAAAATATATTGATAAATGTCTATATATTATATACTTATTGAAATTATTCTTGTTCGGCCGAAATTTTTGAACTAGAAGTACTAGCAAAACTCGGCTCGTCTTCTCCCTCCGTTTGCACGAATTCGGTGTCATAAACGACATCTTCTTGTTCATTACATGTCCAATTAGGGGCTTTCGCTGGAGGGGGGAAATCATACCGCTGAATTTCATCGGAATAGTTTCGTTTCCGTTGTAATTGAGCAGTAGTACTTGAAGTCGATTTGGGATCAAGTACATTTCTGAGCAAGTGTTTTAGCTAAATATTACGCGAAAATAGATTAAAAAAAAAATAAGTATTAGTAATATTTCGGTAATAAATTGAAAGAGAAAAAAATAAATATCAGTAATAAATCGATAATAAATAAAAGGATATATATAATATTAAAAAAAAAAGAAAAAAAATAAGTATTAGTAATATTTCGGTAATAAATTGAAAGAGAAAAAAATAAAATATCAGTAATAAATCGGTAATAAATTGATAATAAATCGATAATAAATAAAAGAATATAATTTTTTGCATATAATATTAAAAAAAAAGAGAAAAAATAAGTATTAGTAATATTTCGGTAATAAATTAAAATCATTAATAAATCAATAATAAGTATTAGTAATATTTCGGTAATAGAAAAAAAATAAAATTGATAATAAATCGATAATAAATCGGTAATAAATAAAAGAATATAATTTTTTGCATATAATATTAAAAAAAAGCAAAAAAAAAATAAGTATTAGTAATATTTCGGTAATAAATTGAAAAAGAAAAAAAATAAATATCAGTAATAAATCGATAATAAATCGGTAATAAATTAGTAACATTTCAGAAATAAATACTAACCTCCGCAGACCGCCAGGAAAGATCATAAACATTTACTACTGTTTTCGAACGATCTTCTTCGTCGGTATCGGACATTTCTGGTGAATGAAAGGCGCGATCCGCCAACATTCGCAATAATGATTCTTTATCATAGTCTGTAATATTAGGATCATTTTTTCTAAATAATTCTTTTGCCACTTTAATACGACGAAGTTTTTTCTAAATTCAGAATATAATCATATAATTTAGTATATAATTGACATAATAAAAGTAATAACAGACATAGGACATTTCCCCTGAATTGCTGTATTATAGTAAAAAAAAATTTTTTTAATAGTAATTTAATATAAACTTTAAGCTCAAGATCTTTTTTTATTTACTTATAAACTTTAAATATTTTTTTTTAATTTGATAGAGAATATAATAAAGAATCTTTGATTAAAATTTCAACTTGATATCTTTTAAACTCATAAAGTTTACTTAGAAGCAACTGAAATTTTCATAGTAAAATTTAAATTTTTAACTCAGCAAAAAGGATCTACATAAATTTTAAAATACTATGAAAATTTCAGTTGTTTCTAAGTAAACTTTATGAGTTTAAAAGATATCAAGTTGAAATTTTAATCAAAGATTCTTTATTATATTCTCTATCAAATTAAAAAAAAATATTTAAAGTTTATAAGTAAANCTTTAATACGACGAAGTTTTTTCTAAATTCAGAATATAATCATATAATTTAGTATATAATTGACATAATAAAAGTAATAACTGTAAATAATAAATTATATACATCATTTTGCCGATTGTTGGCATGTACACGACAAAGATCTTTCAGAAGTTTTCCAGAATTACGCATTCGCGCAGTGGCTCGTCGAGATTTATGTATACTATTGAGCCATTTCGTTAACTGCGTAACCGAAGGTCTAAATTTCGGTGCTAACGATTTTTGTAATTCTGGTATTAATTTGCGACGAATTTCGCAATTATTCGCACTAGTAAATGTTTGGTCGTAGTTAAGACTAATTCGGAATTAATTGTTTTTATAATTGTTTTCATTTCATTCTGTAAAAAATAAAAAAAATAAAAAAAATTAGCAAGAAATTGCTTAAAACCACATTCTGAATGCTAACCGAATTACTAACCCTGGCGTCTTTTTCATTCTTTTCATCATCTGATTCAGTATCTTCTTCTGAATCATTACCAAACACTCTTTTTCCTTTATTTGTTTTGGCGATTTTTTTGGATTTTAATTTTCGTCCTTTTGGACGTTTTGAAGGAATTATTTCAGATTCGGTACCAGAATCACCTGGACTGGATCTTACCGAAATAGATTCCGGAATTCGATATTTTCGAAATCGATCAAGATTTTTTATGAGCTGATCATTTTCAGCACCGAATTGTTGATTAATATTTGCCAGAAAATCTATTTCATCCTTCATTTGATTTATATTTTCTTGGCTTTTTTCTAATTTTTCTTCAAAATCAATTTCCATTTGAGAGTTTTGCCTTTTAAGTTCGGCAATTTCCTTTTTTAATTTTTGATTTTCTGAAAATGAGATAAAATCCGGAAGCATATTTTGTGAAACAGAGCTCATTTCAGAAACAATGTAGCAAATAGAATATATACAAGTATTTACCAGTTTTTAATTCGTCTACTGTCTCTGGAATTGTACTTTCAAGTTCTTCCGAAAAGTGTACAGTTTGAGGAGCAGAAGTCTGTTCCTTATATAATCGTGATAGACGAATATTGTATTTTTCTTTTAAAGAAGAGATATCAACACTTTTTTTAGAAGTTTCGGAAGATTCTGGCTCATTATGAGCAGAAGAACATCAGTAAATTTTTTTAAACGTAAGCCTTCGAAGTCCTTCACTCCGATAACCTTCGAATACCTTCAACATAAACGTAATATTTACGAAGGTTATTGGTACCGAAAACCTTCATTTTTATTAATAAAACGTAATACTCCGGAGGTTATTGATATCGATAACCTTCAATAACCTTCACTTTATCATAATAAACGTAATATTTGCAAAGGTTATTAGTCCGATAACCTTCAATAACCTTTGAAAACGAAATTATTACAATAACCTCCGACATAAAAAATTTCCTGATGAAGGTTCATTTTGCAAAGAAGAAAGCTTAACGCGTCTTTTTATATGAATTCGCAGTGTTCGCGATTCTTGAGACATTATAAGAAAAAATAAGTGGAAAGAAAAAAAAATAAGAAATAATAGAAAGAAAAAAGAAAAAATAAGAAATAATAGAAAGAAGAAAGAAAAAATAATAAAAAGAAGAAAGAAAAAATAAGAAATAATAGAAAGAAGAATGAAAAAAAAAGGAGAAAAGAGAAAGAAGAATGAAAAAAAAGGAGAAAAGAGAAAACGCGAAAAAATAAAACGAAAAAAGTATATAAAAGTATATAAAAAGTAGAAGAAAAAAGCAGAATGAAAAAAGTATAAAAAAAGTATAGCAAAAAATAGAAAAAAATGTAATCAAGTATATTTCAGAAAGTAATTGGATGTTTTAGAGAGTAATTGGGAAAGTAATGAATTAAAGTAAGAGCGAAAAAAAGACACTTTTATTTGCAAATTTTATTATTCTTACACTATTCTTACGCTATTTTTACATTATTCTTACNGGTAAGAAAAAGATCATTAGCTTCTATATTATATGAAGATGATACATCTTCAGATAGAAATAGAAATAGTAGAAATAGATCAATTTCTAATATACTTGGTGAAGAATCAACCTCAAATCAATCATCAAGTAGTAGTAGATTAGTTTTATGTAATTGTCCAAAATGTAATGGAAGATTAATAGATCCTCGCACAAAGGTGATTCATGATTTGTCTAACGAGTCATCAGAAATTTCAATAGAATCTTTCCAAAATCGGCAAGAAATCGAAGAAATTGATGAATATTCATCATCAAAATCAACTACACTTACGCAAGATGTTAATCTACTAGAAATAGAAAAGGATGACATCCCAAATCTTACCTTTTTGTCTAGAATACGTCCAAAAAGACATACAAATCAACCAATTTCAGTTTAAATTTCTAATATAATCGCTGATGATGAAGTTTTAAATATTTCTTCTGAAGATGAAATGGAAGAAATGGAAGAAATAAGTATCGAAAGTGAAGAGGAATCGGCTGATGAATTTTCTAATATTTTTGAAGATTATTCATCACCAAATTATGATCCTGATGAACCGATTGATCCAAAATCGACAAATAATAATTCATATCTATGGATTCTATTATAGATAATGAGCTTTCGGATAAAATTCAACTTACCTGAAACTGCCACAGAATCGTTAATAAAGTTCATTAAATTATTGTTATCAGAAATCGGCAATTCCGAATTTGATACTTTTCCTAATTCAATATATATGACAAAAAAAGAACTTGGATTAAGAGATGATTTTTACTCTTTTTCTACATGTCCGAAATGTCATAAGTTTTATAATAAGCAAAAAGTGAAAGATTATAAAGAAAATGATACCAATTCTATCATGAAATGTCGGCACATCGAATTTCCAAATTCAGCAACTAGACGAAATCGCCAATGCCAAACAATATTATCCGAACAAGTTCCAACAATGGATAGATTTAAGTTAAAATTCAAGTTGGTTTATCCATTTGCCGGAATTCGACAACAATTGATGGCATTTTATAATCGTCCGAATTTCGAAAATTTCCTTCGACATTGGTTAAATCGGACGAACTCTGATGAAATTTTATCAGACATTTATGATGGTCAAATTTGGAAGAGTTTCAAAGAAACGAATGACGAAAATTCGCTGAATTTCTTCCGAAATGAGACAGCGGATTCACATCTTGGTTTAATGATAAATCTTGACTGGTTTCAACCTTACAATGGTACTATTCATAGTACTGGAGTAATTTATGTCGCAATTTGTAATCTGCCCAGATATATCCGATTTAAACGCGAAAATCTACTAATTCTTGGACTATTGCCGGGTCCAAATGAAGTTAGCCTACATAAAATAAATCATTATTTGGCACCAATTGT
>PQFF01000135.1:152584-186986 GCA_003547095.1 Diversispora epigaea
GAAATTATTAAATGGTCGAATTTAAGATAAATTTTTGCGAAAAAAGTATATTTCTGAAATTGACATTTTGACAGTAAAATAGCATTAAAATATTTTATTAAATTTCAGCACGAATTCAGAAATTATTAAACGGTCGAATTTAAGATAAATTTTTGCGAAAAGAGTATATTTTCAAAATGTCCATTTCGACAATAAAACAGCATCAAAATATTGTATAAATTTCAGCACGAATTCGGAAATTCTGAATTTTGGTCGAAACTTAAAAATCAATTCAAAATTTCCTGAAATTTCTAAGAGCCGATTTTTTTTTAACAATCAGCCGAAAGTTAACCGAATTTTGATATTGCCGATTTGCCTCATTTCACTTACAATATTGTAAATGAAATATGCTTATTTTATATATAATTCCTAAATGTCTAATAATCGGCAAGAAACAAGAATTCTTTTAATAAATTCTGAATTTTTGCCGAATTTTATTAATAAGCCGAAATATCATATTTTCGAAATAGATAAGCTGAATTTAGGCAGAATTGTTCTGAAATTTTATATTTCCGAAATGTCCATTTCGACAACAAAACAGCGTATCAAAATATTGTACCAAATTTCAGCACGAATTCAGAAATTCCAAATTTTGGTCGAAACTTAACTTAAAGTTGATTTTTAAGTTTCGACCAAAATTCAGAATTTCCGAATTTTGGCTGAAATTTATTAATGGCCGAATTTAGACTGATTTTTTTTGGCAATCAGCCGAAAGTTGGCCGAATTTTGATATAGCCGATTTGCCTCATTTCGACTAGTGAAACCATCGATTTTGAAAATTAATAATGCCAATTTTTTAAAAATGTGTGATCAACATGATGAATTGTCACTTAATAAAATTTCAATTGTGAATAAAATTTTATATAGAATAGTTACAACAAAAGTGATTATAAGATTGATTGTCCTTCCCATGGAGAACAAGTATACCAAATTTTATAACAATTAGATCAGTGGTTATGGAGAAATTAACTTTTGAAAATTGAAATTTTACTAATAAAATATTTTTTTTATTTATTTTATTAGTAAAATTTCAATTTTCAAGAGTTAATGTCTCTATAACCACTGATCCAATTGTTATAAAATTTGGTATACCCGTTCTCCATGGGAAGAACAATTAACTCTATAATCACTTTTGTTGTAACTATACATGTTCTCAAAATTGATTTTGGATTTTTGAGGTATTTCGACTTTTTGAGATTTATGCAGAATCTATTCTATATATGGAAGTAAAAAAAGTACCCAGTTATGTGTATCTTCAATCAAAGAATAAATCTGGGTGATCAAAAAATTTCAGGTTTTAAGTAAAATAATTTCGTTTTCTATGAAAAACTATTTTGACTTTTTTTCTCGAAATTGCAATTTCAGGGTTCCAAAATAATTTTGCGTGCAAATATAGTTGTAACTATTCTATATAAAATTTATTCACAATTGAAATTTTATTAAGTGACAATTCACCATGTTGATCACCCATTTCTGAAAAATTGGTATTATTAATTTGATATCAAACAGTTCTCAAAAAATCTTCAAATCTCAAAAATTAAAATAAATATAGAAACTATTATTCCAAAATCGATAATTTACAATATAGAATTTTTTAAAGACAAAATTTTAGGTGTTGTAGTACATTCGTAAGTTACTATATTTCGAAAACTTACAAAAAAATATAATATAATACTTTTATTTTTACTTACTTATTATATTGTTTTTCAAATATTTTCAAAAACTTTTATACTTTATTTATTTCAAAATATTTTGGATTATATTAAAGATTTTTAAAATATTTCGAAAACTTATAAAAAAATATAATATAATATTTTTATTTTTATTTATTTACTATAATATTTTTCAAATATTTTTAAAGGTAAATAAAAAATAATAATATTAAAAAATTTTAAAATATTTCAAAAACTTATAAAAAAATATAATATAATACTTTTATTTTCATTTATTTACTATCGTGTTTTTCAAATATTTTTAAAAGTAAATAAAAAATAATAATATTAAAGAATTTTAAAATATTTTGAAAACTTATAAAAAAATATAATATAATACTTTCATTTTCGTCTATTTATTTAAAGATAATTTTCAAAAAATTTGTATTATTTTAAATTTTTTTGTAAAAAAAATAAATAAAAATATATAATATAATTTTAAAAAGTTATAAAAATAAATATAAACTTGCAAAATATTACAAAAATTTGTATAAATTTTTAAAAATAAATATAAAAAATTCTAGAAATTTAAAATTTTTATAAAGGTTTATAATATGACAAAAATTTAACATGGTATAAATTTCTGGAAACTTAATATAATATAAATTTTTAAAAATTTATATTAGAGTTTTGTTTTCACTGGTCGAAAATTTATAAAACCTACATTTATCAGATACCAGATAGGTGTAGTATTCTATCAGGAAACTTTTCGAGATGTAAATTTACAAAAAATTTATAGGACCTACAGAAATTTACATTTAAAAAAATTAATTTTTTGACTTTGATTACTATTTATAAAACAGGTGGCAATTTTTTACTAAGATCTTTCTATGACAGATCGAAAGATCTAGTTCTTAGCTACAAGATAATATATGTTTTATTTCTGTAACATCCATATTCATGAAAATATTCACGTTTAAAGTTTCACATCTGTGAAAAAATTTCTGTATAAATTTTCCGAAAATTTTTGTAATTTTGCTGGAAATTTCTATGACATTACATAAATTTCTGGCAGAATTACGGAAATTTTCGAAAAATTTATGCAAAAATTTTTTCACAGATGTAAAACTTTAAACGTGAATATCTTCGTGAATATTGATGTTACAGAAATGAAATATATATCATCTTGTAGTTAAGAACCAGATATTTCGATCTGTCATAGAAATATCTTAGTAAACAATTGCTCCCTGTTTTATAAATAGTAATCAAAGTCAAAAAAATTAATTTTTATAAACGTAAATTTCTGTAGGTCTTGTAAATTTCTGTAAATTTACACCCCGAAAAGTTTTCTAATATCATGTCTAATATATATATGTTCCCAAAATTGATTTTGGATTTTTGAGGTATTTCGACTTTTTGAGATTTATGCAAAATCTATTCTATATATGGAAGTAAAAAAAATATCCAGTTATGTGTATCTTTAATCAAAGAATAAATCTGGGTGATCAAAAAATTTCGGGTTTTAAGTAAAATAATTTCGTCTTCTATGAAAAACTATTTCGACTTTTTTCCCCAAAATTGCAATTTCGGGACCCCAAAATAATTTTGCATGCAAGTATAGTCTAATATCATACACATATCGGATACTCAATAGATGTAAAAAATGTTTTTTACATATATCAGATATCCAATATCAGATAGGTATAGTATTTGTGCCTAATATTATATATATATCGGGTACCTAATAGATATAAAAAATGTTTTTTACATATATCAAGTACCTGATAAGTGTAAAAAATATTTTCTCACACCTATCAGGTACCCAATATGTGTACAATATTAGGTACGGATATACTTGCACACTAAATTATTTTGAAACCCTGAAATTACAATTTTGAAGAAAAAAGTCGAAATAGTTTTTCATAGAAGACAAAATTATTTTACTTAAAATTCAAAATTTTTTGATCACCCAGATAAATTCNAAAGTTTTCTAATATCATGTCTAATATATATATGTTCCCAAAATTGATTTTGGATTTTTGAGGTATTTCGACTTTTTGAGATTTATGCAAAATCTATTCTATATATGGAAGTAAAAAAAATATCCAGTTATGTGTATCTTTAATCAAAGAATAAATCTGGGTGATCAAAAAATTTCGGGTTTTAAGTAAAATAATTTCGTCTTCTATGAAAAACTATTTCGACTTTTTTCCCCAAAATTGCAATTTCGGGACCCCAAAATAATTTTGCATGCAAGTATAGTCTAATATCATACACATATCGGATACTCAATAGATGTAAAAAATGTTTTTTACATATATCAGATATCCAATATCAGATAGGTATAGTATTTGTGCCTAATATTATATATATATCGGGTACCTAATAGATATAAAAAATGTTTTTTACATATATCAAGTACCTGATAAGTGTAAAAAATATTTTCTCACACCTATCAGGTACCCAATATGTGTACAATATTAGGTACGGATATACTTGCACACTAAATTATTTTGAAACCCTGAAATTACAATTTTGAAGAAAAAAGTCGAAATAGTTTTTCATAGAAGACAAAATTATTTTACTTAAAATTCAAAATTTTTTGATCACCCAGATAAATTCCTTAATTAAAGATATATATAATTAGGTATTTTTTTTACTTCCATATATAGAATAGATTTTGCATAAATTTTAAAAAGTCGAAATATCTCAAAAATTCAAAATTAATTTTGGAAATATGTACATCAGAAAATTTTACGAGGCGGAAATTTGCGCAAATTTCTGAAGGTGTCGAAAATTTCCGCAAATTTTCGTGCGTTTTTTTCATTTTTTTTAACTTCGCTCACGATTTTTGAAGCACAGAGCGATTTTCTACTAAGATATTTCTAAGATAAATAGAACGGCCTTGTTCTTGGCTACAAAATGAGATATATTTCATCCTTGTAGCATCAATATTTGCGAAGTTATTCCAGTTTAAAGAAAAAGCGTCCGTGAAAAAATCGTGCGAAAATTTCTGGAAAACTTGTGCAAATTTTCGCAAATTTTCGTCGAAATTTTGCGGAATTTTGCATCATGAAAATTTGCGAAATTTTCGCACGATTTTTTCACAGACGCTTTTTCTTTAAACTGGAATAACTTCGCAAATATCGATACTACAAGGATGAAATATATATCATTTTGTAGCCAAGAACAAGGCCGTTCTATTTATTTTTAAAATATCTTAGTAGAAAATCGCTCTGTGCTTCAAAAATTGTGAGCGAAGTTAAAAAAATGAAAAAAAACATATGAAAATTTGCGAAAATTTTCAACACCTTCGGAAACTTGCACAAACTTTTCGCAAGTTTCTGCCTTATAAAATTTCCTGATGTATAGGTACAGATACTACATCTATCTGGTACTTAATAAGTGTAGGTTTTATAAATTTTCAACCAGTGACACCTATCGGGTATCCGATATGTGTACAATATTAGGCATAAATACTATACTTATCTGATATCCAATAGATGTAGGTTTTATAAATTTTCGACTAATGTTTTTAACGCACCTGCATTATAGTGTATAAGTTGCGTAACTGAATTTTATTAGTTAAAATTTATATCTCTGATTTTGTATTTTACAACTTAAATTTATTTGTTTTTTTATTCAATATAGATTATTTATAAAACGTAATTTTTTAATAAATATTTATATTTTCTTTACAATAAATAATTTTTTATTATATAATAAAAGCTCTTTACCATTTAATAATACAAATGTTAATACTATAGAAATAACTTTATATCAAGGAAAAATTTTTGATACTTGGTAGCAAGCTTTTGATATTATTAAAGGTTGGACAAAATATAAAGGTTTTAAAGTTAAATATGATCATATTGAAAAAAATCCTAATAGAACTTTTCACAAACGTACTATAAAATATGAATATCAAGATACATATATAGCAAAATTTAATGAAAAACAGATAACAACAAAATATATAAATTGTACGTGATATATTAACCTTCAGAACCACAATCAAAAAACCTGTTCAAACATGTATATATTACAACATTTCATAATACACATTTACACGTTCTTAATCCTAGTGTAATACAGTTTGGTAATAATAAAAATATACCTTTTGAAATTATGAAAAAAATTGAATTTCTTACTATTCAATGTAAAATAAAAGTAATTACTCAAAGACAATATCTCGAAGCAAAATTCCCGGAACAAATAATTTATAATGAAAATCTATATTATGCAATTCAAAATTTTTGGTCTCAAAATAAAAATAATAGCAATGATGCTACAAAATTATATACAAGATTACTTTTATCATCACAAGAAAATCCAATATGGAAAGTAGCTATTAAGTTTGATGATAATAATACTCTTGCTCATTTATTCTGAATGTCGCCATCTCAACTTTGGTATCAGTTTTCAGATATTGTAGTACAAGATGTAACATGTAAAATAAATAGATATGATATGGCTTTAAGTTTATTTGTTGTTTTTGATGAAAATCAGAATATAAGACTTGTTGCATAAGCATTATTAATCGATGAAACAAAAGAATCTCATGAATGATCGTTCAAGAAAATTAATTTAATAACAGATAACATGTATCCTATACCTGCCACCCAAATTCAAAATCCAAATGCCGAAATCCCAAATGCCGAAATCCTAAATCCCAAATCCCAAATTATAATTAGTATCTTTTGCCAAAATCCCAAATACTAGTAATTTGTGCATTTTGACATTCCAAATCCCAAATTATTTGGAATTTGGGTAACACGTATATGTATCCACGAGTAATAATAACTGATTCAGATTCAACTGTACATGTTGTTATTAGATCAACATTTGTTACAACATACTATTGTCGCGTGCCCTTTACGACAATGTTCTGAAGGTTAAAGAATCTTTCCTAACAAAAACTATCCTACAAGTTAAGTAATATCGTGCTGCTTCGAGAGATCCTCTTGATCAATCCACAGCAAATTACAAAGTTAGGTAAGAGAGGCAAAGGTGAGTGAGTTCTTTATTGTGACGGGGTCTTTTACACGCCAAGTTAGTTTGTATTACTTGTGCAAAGCGTATATGTAAAAGGTTTAAACAGCGATAAAATATACAAAGGTTTCAATAAAATGATAACTTTATTAAATAATAATGCGGGATAATATATATGTAAAGATAATAAATAAGGATAAATAATATAAAGAATTTAAGAATATAAAATAGAATAAGAATTAAAAGAACTAAAGGAATTAAAAAACTTATAAAACTAAAGGTAAACTATAAAACTAAACTGAACTCTAACTTCAAACTTCCTCTGAACTCAATCTAAAAAGGACCTGTATTTATATCTTCCCAGACACTTCCTGCGTCACAGATAACTTTACCATTCCTTTCTTTAGATTGATTCCTTTCTAAATAACACAATTTCCTTTATCTTTACAAGTATTTACTTGAGTATTTCCCTAGGTATCGTACCTGAGTATATACCTAGGTAAATTTCATAGTGATAATCCTTCAAATGNGATTCAACTGTACATGTTGTTATTAGATCAACATTTGTTACAACATACTATTGTCGCGTGCCCTTTACGACAATGTTCTGAAGGTTAAAGAATCTTTCCTAACAAAAACTATCCTACAAGTTAAGTAATATCGTGCTGCTTCGAGAGATCCTCTTGATCAATCCACAGCAAATTACAAAGTTAGGTAAGAGAGGCAAAGGTGAGTGAGTTCTTTATTGTGACGGGGTCTTTTACACGCCAAGTTAGTTTGTATTACTTGTGCAAAGCGTATATGTAAAAGGTTTAAACAGCGATAAAATATACAAAGGTTTCAATAAAATGATAACTTTATTAAATAATAATGCGGGATAATATATATGTAAAGATAATAAATAAGGATAAATAATATAAAGAATTTAAGAATATAAAATAGAATAAGAATTAAAAGAACTAAAGGAATTAAAAAACTTATAAAACTAAAGGTAAACTATAAAACTAAACTGAACTCTAACTTCAAACTTCCTCTGAACTCAATCTAAAAAGGACCTGTATTTATATCTTCCCAGACACTTCCTGCGTCACAGATAACTTTACCATTCCTTTCTTTAGATTGATTCCTTTCTAAATAACACAATTTCCTTTATCTTTACAAGTATTTACTTGAGTATTTCCCTAGGTATCGTACCTGAGTATATACCTAGGTAAATTTCATAGTGATAATCCTTCAAATGTAGTACTTATTAATCGGTACTACAGATCTACTCTATTTATAAATTCAAAGATAATACATATAAGAATAAATATATAACTAAATAATAATAAATATTAATAAATATTAATACACGGTGTCACACTATATATGTCATCAAAACTATTGAATTGAGTCAGACGCAATTAAAATTAAGAAAAATTGAAGTTGAATTAAGGAAAATTTTGATTTTTATTAGTGATTAATGCAATTAGTTAAGTCAGACATAATTAAAAATTGAAATTTTAAGAGTTGAATCAAGGTCAAATTAGTTTTGACGACATATATACAACATATCCTATATATTGTATATTTCACATTAGTTAAAATTTAATTAAAAAACTTCAAAAATTACTTGAAAAAAAATTTCACAAATTTTCCTCATGGTTTTACAATATACAAAACACATTATATAAACCTACTTTCAAATCAAAATGGAAAAATCTAATAAATAAATATCCCGAAATATAAAAATATTTGAATAATTTATATAATACAAAAAAAGCATGAGCCCATCTTTGGATATGTAAACAATTTACTGCAGGATTTTATGTTTTATCTCCTGTTGAAAGTATTAATGCTTAGATTAAAAGTTATATTTTCAATTCAAATATTTTTTTATATGAACTTGCTAATATAATTGATAAAAGACAATTCTTTAAAGACAAAAATTATTAGCTTATATTATGAAAGGCAGTCATTTCTTGTATATCTACTCATATTTCTACATCTGCTTTTATGTTTTCCTCAATTGATAAAAAACTTAAAGAATATTTACTTTCCGCAATTTTAGAACTTCAAAGAAATGAAATTTGTCAATGTGTTTTTTATGTTACTGTACAAGTTAATCAGGAAATAATTAATGAATTTAATGAGGTAAAAATTATAATACATTGTAATTAATATTTTTTAATTAAATGAATCAATTAAATCTAATTTAATACTAACTATGATAAATAATATAATTTGTCTGATCAATATTTGGAAAATATACTTGATGCACGTTAAACTACTACATCTTGCATGATTTCTAATGTTAACAAAGAACAAATTACATCAATGTGAGCTGTATCTGTTGGAAACAAACTTATTGAAAAATATTTTATTATTTTGTTAAATAATAATTTATATCATTATTCATATTTATTATTAAGGGTAATGTTATTCCTCACCCAGGGTGAGATGAAATATTGCTCACCCCCCTATTTTTACTCGAGTAAGATTGCTTTCATGTGATTACCAAAAGATTATTAGGTGATTACTATGTGAAAAATAATATGTGACAAATAGGGTTTTCTAACCCTAAAAAAAACTAAGTCCAAAAAAAATATAATAAAAATTGATATTCAGGGGGCGTGATGCAATGTGACAATTATAAAGGATATGGGGGGGTGAGATTTCTCACCTGGGTGAGAAATAAATTTTCTCTATTATTAATTAACTGAGAAATTGTTTATAGACATTATTTGAAAATAATGTTTTGTAGTCCTATGGTAAAATTTCATATAAAGCTTATTCCCTTTTGTTGATATTATAAAAATAAGGATTCAAATAAAGAACCATTTCTAGTAGCTACCAAATTTAAAGAAATATTTATACCAAGTATTTCCAAATCAAATATTCTATTTTTAATTNTCATTATTCATATTTATTATTAAGGGTAATGTTATTCCTCACCCAGGGTGAGATGAAATATTGCTCACCCCCCTATTTTTACTCGAGTAAGATTGCTTTCATGTGATTACCAAAAGATTATTAGGTGATTACTATGTGAAAAATAATATGTGACAAATAGGGTTTTCTAACCCTAAAAAAAACTAAGTCCAAAAAAAATATAATAAAAATTGATATTCAGGGGGCGTGATGCAATGTGACAATTATAAAGGATATGGGGGGGTGAGATTTCTCACCTGGGTGAGAAATAAATTTTCTCTATTATTAATTAACTGAGAAATTGTTTATAGACATTATTTGAAAATAATGTTTTGTAGTCCTATGGTAAAATTTCATATAAAGCTTATTCCCTTTTGTTGATATTATAAAAATAAGGATTCAAATAAAGAACCATTTCTAGTAGCTACCAAATTTAAAGAAATATTTATACCAAGTATTTCCAAATCAAATATTCTATTTTTAATTACTATTAATTATTCAACATTACATAATTTTATTACTTAGTATAAACGGCTTATTGATATACAATTGTACAAAAAAATTATAGAATTGACATAAAAAGTTATTATGAAAGCTATAAAAAAAAGATGTTCGTATAATAAATATTTTAGAGGATTATTTAAAAGATGATGAAAATATAGATAATAATTTTGGGGATTTAGAATTAAATTTAGATAATAATTTTGAGGATTTAAAATCAAATAAAGAAAACTAATCACATGTACTTAAAAATCCAAATAAACAAAAGAAATCTAAAGGTCGACCTAAAGAAACAAAAAGAATCAAAGCATTTTATAAAAAATCAAATGCAATATTTTCGGGCAATAGTAAATAATATAAATGTAATTATTATGGTAATATGGACTATAATAAACGAAACTGTAATCAAATTAATAGCATATAGATAATAATAAAGTTTGTATTAATTAGAGACCTAAGATTAAAAAATTAATAAAAATAATTGTTTTTATTAATTTAAATTGATAATATTTTACAAATAATATAATTATATGTAAAAGTTAAATAAAAATCTTTAATCCTTATGCTAATAAACAAATGATTATTTTTAGTCACGGCGCAATCAGGCACAATAGCTAAATTCTGGCGCAAAGACTAAATAATGGTGCAATTATAAAATTTATTAAATAATTATTTTTAAATTTTTAAAAATAATTAATTTTAGCTTTAATTTCAAATCAATTTTACATAATTAGAAGCGATTTTCTACTATGATATTCCTATGACAGATTGAAAGATCTGGTTCTTAGCTACAAGATAATATATATTTCATTTCTGTAACATTAAAATTTTTTTTTTTTATCTTGGCTATCATGACTGTATCAAAGTTTTTTATTATCAATAATCTCCAGGTCATTAAAGATCCTTTGATCACAAAGGATAATTTACAAAATCAGTGGAAAACTAAAACTAATACAAAATCAATCTACCGTCCAGTCTTGATACAGGCCCATAATCAGACTCAAAGAGGCAAACCTCAATGCCAGTATTATAAAAAGAATTATGAAAGACCATGACCCTGCTTCAACCCAGGTAAAAAGGGAACCTGGGATACCAAGTCGCAAATGTCTCTTGCATCAGCTCACATCAAAAGACTACTCCCTTATCACTTATATAAGGTATATCCCAAGGCCTTGGCAGAAATAGTTAGGTCATCAGCTCACATACCTAACCTTNAAATGATTATTTTTAGTCACGGCGCAATCAGGCACAATAGCTAAATTCTGGCGCAAAGACTAAATAATGGTGCAATTATAAAATTTATTAAATAATTATTTTTAAATTTTTAAAAATAATTAATTTTAGCTTTAATTTCAAATCAATTTTACATAATTAGAAGCGATTTTCTACTATGATATTCCTATGACAGATTGAAAGATCTGGTTCTTAGCTACAAGATAATATATATTTCATTTCTGTAACATTAAAATTTTTTTTTTTTATCTTGGCTATCATGACTGTATCAAAGTTTTTTATTATCAATAATCTCCAGGTCATTAAAGATCCTTTGATCACAAAGGATAATTTACAAAATCAGTGGAAAACTAAAACTAATACAAAATCAATCTACCGTCCAGTCTTGATACAGGCCCATAATCAGACTCAAAGAGGCAAACCTCAATGCCAGTATTATAAAAAGAATTATGAAAGACCATGACCCTGCTTCAACCCAGGTAAAAAGGGAACCTGGGATACCAAGTCGCAAATGTCTCTTGCATCAGCTCACATCAAAAGACTACTCCCTTATCACTTATATAAGGTATATCCCAAGGCCTTGGCAGAAATAGTTAGGTCATCAGCTCACATACCTAACCTTCTCTCTTATCACTTATATAAAGTGGCTATGAAAAAGACACCTGAGGACCTTGCATATCCAAAGGAATCTAATTCCTAATAAAAACCTCACCTAACTCCTTGACAACTCATCTACTACTTTCCTACATTTTCTAAAAATAAAAATACAACTAACTTACAACTCACCAAATAACAACTAATCATCTAACCCAACCAACTTCAAACAACTGACCTTTTAATCCGGCTCAACCCCTTTAAAACTACACCCTCGTTCCAACCAACCAAATATCACATCACCTATCATTATCACCGATCATCTTTTAAGTATTACCATACCCCAAGTCACCTGCTGTTCATCACTTTCGTATTCCTGTATCACCAAAATTTTTCGTCAGTGCGTCACACCTGATCAATATGATCGGCAATCAGAGTCAAATTAACATTTGACAATTCCCTCAAAAAGTTATGAATATGAAAATGAAGAAAATATGTGGTGCAGATTTGCAACTAAATATACGCAAAGTCAAACAGCTCCAGAAAAACTTCTTCATTTATTGCGTTCATTTGAAAACAACCTATCCAACCCAGAAAAAAGAAAGTGATCCATACGTCCTGCCCCCGGTTCGACTTAAAGCTCTTATACTCCAAGACTATTTTCCAAGAGAAATAAAAAGTTTTGCTGTTTATATCGTCCGCGAAGAAACTGGAACCAACTCCACCGTGCAAACTTCATAAGTATTCAGTGGTTGTATAGCTTCATTGTCGTCTTCTAGTCTAAATCAAAAATTAATTTTGGAAACATGTATAGTTGCAAAATACAAAATTAGGGATATAAATTTTGATCAATAAAATTTAGTTGGTGTGTTCTAGTACACTATAAAAATAAAATGTTTATAAAATGAACTAAAATGGTACGTTCTAATTATATGTGTTCCCAAAATTGATTTTAGATTTTTGAGGTATTTTGATTTTTTGAGATTTATGCAGAATCTATTCTATATATAGAAGTAAAAAAAGTACCTAGTTATATGTATCTTTAATTAAGGAATTTATCTGGGTGGTCAAAAAATTTCAAATTTTAAGTAAAATAATTTTGTCTTCTATAAAAAACTATTTCGACTTTTTTTTTCAAAATTGCAATTTCGAGGCTCCAAAATAATTTAACGTACAAGTATAGTTTTAATACATTATAAGAACGAAACATTCGTAAAACACATTAAAACAGTGTATTTAATACGCTATATAAACGATATACATGTCGTTGTTATCGACAGAGGTTTATCTTCCTTAATAAACACGTGGGATGAACGAGAATTCTTGAAATAATATTGAAGATATTATTCAAGGAAACTATTAGTCAAAATAGATACAATTACTACTAATAGGTAGGTTTTAGAAGTTAAATAAACTACTGTTAATAAGTGTATTAATTAGTGTTAATTACTAATATCATGAAACAATATTCCAAATGATAAAGTAGATGATTCAATACAAAGAGTTTGATTATTATTAATAATGTAACAATATTAATAATTTCAAGGTAATAATAACCTTTATTAATGATAATTGCAAATACAAAAGAAACTAATTTACAAATAAATTAGTGAGTTACAAAAGATTTCTTAACTAAAAGATAGAATTCTAATTCTAAACAAATTGAACTTTCTCTTTAAAAAAACTACTTTTGCCTCAAGCCAAAATCTATCCTTTATATAACTAATTTTTGGATCCTTTAGGTCCTTTGGATTTTCGTAATACATAATCTACATATTAATTTAATATTATCTATGGTAAATCTATTACAGGATACAGTTACACTACATAACTACATATTTGTAAATTAATTTGTCTTTCGTATTACAGATAATATAAATAATAAATAAAATAAGTAAATATTACACTAGTCAAAAATTTATAAAACCTACACCTATCAGGTACCAGATAGGTTATACATGTCGTCAAAACTAATTTGGTCTTGACTTAACTCTTAAAATTTCAATTTTTAATTGCGTCTGACTCAACTAATTACGTCAATCACTAGTAAAAATCAAAATTTGCCTTGACTCGACTCTAATTTTTCTTCATTTTAATTGCGTTTGACTCAATTCAATAGTTTTGACGACATGTATAAGATAGGTATAGTATCTATGCCTAATATCGTACACATATCAAATACCCGATAAGTGTAAAAAATATTTTTTTATATATATCAGGTATCTGATAAGTGTGAAAAATATTTTCTTACACCTATTGGGTACTTGATATGTATACGATATTAGGCACAGATATTACACCTATTTAGTACCTGATAAGTGTAAGTTTTATAAATTTTTGACTAGTGTTAATTAACTATAAATATAAAAATAATGAAATAATAAATAATATAAGTTAATAATGTATAATAATAATTAAAATATATTTACTACATAATTATTATGGTAATATCGTCAAAACTAATTTGGCTTTAACTCAACTCTTAAAATTTCAATTTTTAATTGTGTCTAACTTAACTAATTGCATCAATTATTAATAAAAATCAAAATTTTTCTTAACTTAACTTCAATTTTTCTTAATTTTAATTGCATCTGACTCAATTCAATAATTTTGATAACATGTATAATAAACGAAACATTTATAATATACACTAGAATTATATGTGTTATTTAAATCCCAAATAATTTGAGATTTGAGATGTCAAAATGCACAAATTATTCTTGCAGAAAAGAAAAAAGAAAAATAAATTATTACACTTATTTTTATACTTTTGTATTTTATACATTTACATTTATAATAAATTATTACAGTAAACTATAATAATTTATTTTCACACTTATAAAAATTATTATAAAAAGATATGTGATCTAGTTTAAATTATAATAATTTACACATTTGTATTTTTGTACTTTTTTTTTAACTGTAGTCAAGAAAAAAAAATGATAAATAAAAAGATTCCATAATCTCAACTTTTTCTAACACTCTAACGATGTTGCCGTAGTAATTATATAGCAGAGATATTTTATTATTATATATTATTAACTTATATTATTTATTATTTTATTATTATATTTATAATTAGTTAGTACTTATTTATTTATTTATTATTTATATTTTTATCTGTAATACGAGAGATAAATTGATTTACAAGTATGTAATTGTGTAGTGTAACTGTGTCCTGTAATAGATTTACCATAGGTAGTAGTAAATTAATATGTAGATCATGTATTACGAGGATCTAAAGGACCCAAAGGATCCAAAGGACCTAAAGGACCTAAAGGACCCAAAAATTAATTATATAAAGGATAGATTTTGGCTTGAGTCAAAGTCAGTTCCGATTGAGTTTTTAGGCAATTTTAGAATTAGGATTCTATCCTTTAATTAGGAAACCTTTTGTAACTAATTTATTTATAAATTAGTCTCTTTTGTATTTGTAATTACCATTAATAAAGGTTATTAATTACCTTGAAATTACAGTATCAGTATTGTATTAATAATAACCAAACCCTTTGTATTGAATCGTCTACCTTATCATTTGGAACACTGTCTCGTGATATTAGTAGTTAACACTAATCAATACGCTTATTAACAGTAGTTTATTTAACTTCTAGAATCTACTTATTAGTAGTAGTTGTATCGATTTTGACTAATAGTTTCCTTGAATAATATCTTTAATATTATTTCAAGAGTTCCTGTTCATCCCACGTGTTTATTAAGAAGGATAAACCTTCATCGGTAACAACGGTTTGCATGTCCGTACTGAATGAAAAATTTAGGATCTGTATCCCTGACTATAAATCAGTATCCATTCTCATAAAGAAAATTAAAAAAAATAATTACTATTATTATTATTTCTAATTATAATTGTTGTTATTGTAAACTATTTAATAATGAAAATTAAATAAATAAATATCAGCATTCATTTTCATAAAGATTAAAAAAAATAACTATCACCATTATTATTCCTAATTATATTATTGTAAACTATTTAAAAATGAAAGTTAAATAAATAAATAATTAATAATATTAATTATATTAATTTAATTACCAATTATTATTATCATTATTACATCAGTAAATTTTTTTAAACGTAAGCCTTCGAAGTCCTTCACTCCGATAACCTTCGAATACCTCCAACATAAACGTAATATTTACGAAGGTTATTGGTATCGAAAACCTTCATTTTTATTAATAAAACGTAATACTCCGGAGGTTATTGATATCGATAACCTTCAATAACCTTCACTTTATCATAATAAACGTAATATTTGCGAAGGTTATTGGTTCGATAACCTTTAATAACCTTTGAAAACGAAATTATTACAATAACCTCCGACATAAAAAATTTCCTGATGTAATTATCCATTGTAAATTCATATTCCAACGATTATTTAATTCACAATCACAATATAGGCAAAAGTATTTTAAATTTGGTGCATTTAATCCCATTATTATATACATAAATTTCCAATCTGCTGAAAAAAAAAATTCAATTTTCCAATGGATATTATCATTATNTACATCAGTAAATTTTTTTAAACGTAAGCCTTCGAAGTCCTTCACTCCGATAACCTTCGAATACCTCCAACATAAACGTAATATTTACGAAGGTTATTGGTATCGAAAACCTTCATTTTTATTAATAAAACGTAATACTCCGGAGGTTATTGATATCGATAACCTTCAATAACCTTCACTTTATCATAATAAACGTAATATTTGCGAAGGTTATTGGTTCGATAACCTTTAATAACCTTTGAAAACGAAATTATTACAATAACCTCCGACATAAAAAATTTCCTGATGTATTATTTCTTGTTGCTATTTGTTAAATGTTATTAGTTTTTCATTTAGACTATTTAAATAATAATGTTATTAAAATTGAATATATTAATTATATTAATTTAATAATATAAATTATAAAATAAATATAATTATTATTATTTATCATTATGATTATTATTCTTGTAATTATTATCATTTTTGTTATTATTATTATTACCATCATTATTATCATAACTGTTTAATAATAATAAATATAATTAATTATATTAATTATATTAATTTATTATAAAATAAATATTGTTATCATGATTATTATCATTATTGTATTATTGTTTTTATTTGTTTATTATCCTCTATCATTGGTCTGTCATTGGCTATTGTTAGTTCTTCTTCATTTTTGATCCTTTGTCCTTTATTATTGGCCTTTGTCTTTTATTTTCATTGTTAATATTATTATAAACTATTTAAATAATAATGTTATTTTTATGAATTATTTAATAATAATAATTATAAAAATAATTAATTACCATTATTATTACCATTATTTTTTTCATTTATCCATTATCTATTATTATAAACTGAAAATAAAAAAATAATTATTATTTAGTCTTACTTCATTTTCTCTTCCTTTGATTTAATTCTCTTTCTTTAATTTCCTTCTTTATCTCACTTCATCATTCATCTTGTTACCTTATCTTATTATCTCCATTTATTTCATTTTCTCATATTTTTTCTATTTACTTTACTTTAAACTCATTTTATTTTAGTTCCATTTTGAACGTAATGGAAAGTTTTTATTATATTTGGATATTACTATGTTCTGAACAAAAATAATTTAGTAATAATTTTATTTTATTGATTATTACAATAATAATCTAAAAAAAAAATTATTTAAACTAATATTTTTTAAATAAAAATAAAAAAAACGTATTTACCTATAAAAAAAAACCAATAAAATAGAAAAAACTTGTACTTCATCAGTAAATTTTTTTAAACATAAGTCTTCGAAGTCCTTCACTCTGATAACCTTCGAATATCTCCAACATAAATGTAATATTTACGAAGGTTATTGGTATCGAAAACCTTCATTTTTATTAATAAAACATAATATTATGGAGGTTATTGATATCGATAACCTTTAATAACCTTCACTTTATCATAATAAATGTAATATTTGCGAAGGTTATTGGTCCGATAACCTTTAATAACCTTTGAAAACGAAATTATTACAATAACCTCCGATATAAAACATTTCCTGATGTTACCTTACCTCCTTCTTTAATACTTCTATACTTTTTTTTTCTCACTTTTCGTTGGTTTGTGGAGTTGAAATGGGCTTCGTGACGTATAGCTAAAAGGTGAGTTCTTTTTTTTATTTTATTATTATTTTTTTTTAAAATAAAAAAAACTTATACTTTAGTTATAGAGGTTATGCCATTTAAAATCAGATGTATTACATATTAAAAGAAGAAAAAATGTAATGAACACGTGAAAATTTTTTGACAACGCACTGAAAATTTGATCATATGATTTTAATTATTATTATATTAGCGACGCGTAAGAACTCGAGATCTATTTTTTTATGCGTAACCAATCAGTTGTATCAATAATATTTCTCAATGTCTATCAAACTTTTCTGTCTTGTTAAAGAAAACTCGGCAAATGACATTTTTTCCGTCAAGGTCAGCAAGGACGATACTATTGATGATCTCAAGAAAACAATCAAGACGGAAAATTAGCACATATTTGGTAGTATAGATGTCAAGGACCTAAGGTTGTGGAAGGGATGATAATGATGATTTGTTGGCCAGCCTTTCACTCCAAGACAGAAATAAATTAATGGCTATAAAGAAAGTTAGTAGATACTTTACTGAACAACCTGCTGAGAAACATATTCATGTTATCATAAATATGCCATGTAAGTGTTAAGTACAATATACTTTTTTATATCTCTGTATCAAGTACACGCGTTTTTATTTTTATCAGTGTTGCTTTCAACTTTACATATGTATCTGCCTCGAAACATACATTGCTTTTCTCACTTATCAGTAAATTTTTTTAAACGTAAGCCTTCGAAGTCCTTCACTCCAATAACCTTTGAATACCTCCAATATAAATGTAATATTTACGAAGGTTATTGGTACTGAAAATCTTCATTTTTATTAATAAAACATAATACTTTGGAGGTTATTGATATTGATAACCTTCAATAACCTTCATTTTATTATAATAAATGTAATATTTGCGAAGGTTATTGATCCGATAACCTTCAATAACTTTTGAAAACGAAATTATTACAATAACCTTTGATATAAAAAATTTCCAGATACTGTTATTTCACTTTTTAACTTGTGATTTTCTTTTCTTTCTTACCTTTTATCATAAACACCACCTCAAAAAAAAACACATTCACATTGAAATAGATAAAATACAATTTGGAAAAACAAAAATTACTGATGCTTTTCCTTAAGGCATATAGTAGTATGTTTCTGAGAGAGTTGGGACAAGATCCCTAACCTCAATATGTATAGCATTTTACTTTTTTCGCCACACTGGAAGCTTTTCTCTTATACCGATTTTTATACCATTTTGCTTAATTTTTTTCTCGCCACACTCGAATGAGGTGTGATTTTTTTTTTTGGCCACATCTCATATTATTACTCTGCTTGCTATAAAAAAAGGAGCAGGAAGCTAAAGGACGAATGTCCTGAAGTTGAGTGTGACTCGCATCAGCAAGCTTAAATTTAATATTATTTTCTTTACTATTCTACTTCTTTTCTAAACACCATTTAGTCTTCTGTTTCTGTGGAGCATGAACCCCAAAGGGTGAATGTGAAACAGCTGCAGAGCGAAGCGGAGCATAGTTAACATATTAGCTTTCAAAACTGTTATCAATATAAAATAGCTATATAAAAAAGACATCAAAATTTTTATCGATATAAATAAGTCTAACCTCTAATAAAAGATTTTTAGTTATTTTGCGGTTCTTGTAGAATAACTAATTTTTGCTATCTCTCTTAACGTCCAAATCAATTATTCTTATCATAAAGAATATCAAAAAAATATCAAAAAGTTGGGACAAAGACTAATCTCAATATATATCGATATATTGAAAAAAAGTTGGGACAAAGGTCTAATCTCATATCTAGATTCAATTATTTTATATCCTGGATTCTATTCCAATATACTTTATATATAAAGTCTAATCTCAATATATATATATATATCGAAAAAAAGTTGGGACAAAGTCTAANTGTTATCAATATAAAATAGCTATATAAAAAAGACATCAAAATTTTTATCGATATAAATAAGTCTAACCTCTAATAAAAGATTTTTAGTTATTTTGCGGTTCTTGTAGAATAACTAATTTTTGCTATCTCTCTTAACGTCCAAATCAATTATTCTTATCATAAAGAATATCAAAAAAATATCAAAAAGTTGGGACAAAGACTAATCTCAATATATATCGATATATTGAAAAAAAGTTGGGACAAAGGTCTAATCTCATATCTAGATTCAATTATTTTATATCCTGGATTCTATTCCAATATACTTTATATATAAAGTCTAATCTCAATATATATATATATATCGAAAAAAAGTTGGGACAAAGTCTAATCTCATAGCTAGAATATAATTTTGAAGCCCGACTATGTAATCTACTATAGTAGTAGGTCACGTTATACCTTTTAGGATATAGTGAAATAATTATTTAAACAAAAGATTTTATATAAGTAATATATTATAAATCAATTATATACTATGACTAGAAAAGATAAAAAAAATACAACGTGTGATTGCTGTGGTCTCCTTCTTTCAACACCACAAAAACTTCGTTAACATTATGCTAGTAATAAAAATTCATGCCACTTACCAGTTTCATCTTCTAATCAACTACCACCACCTAATCCAGAAATAGAATATCTCGATGCATTGGGATTATTTGATTCCTCAGAAATTGGTGAAAGCAGTCATTCAGAGGCTATTCCATCACCAGAAGCTGAAAGAGAATATCTCGAAACATTAGGAATATTAGAACCTATTCACCAATTCCATCAAACGGATATTATTAGTTCAGGATGTGAATTATTAGACGATCATTATCAAGTTGAGATAGGAAAAGAAAGCATATATGCACAAGATCCAATCAATACTCTTGGGGTACTTAGGAAGCAAATAATAAATATTTTCAATGACCGATTTGACCTTACTCATGGGTTTAAAACTTGATTATGTCTCATAGGAAAAATGAGTCGATCAACGAATTATCAACAGGGACTGTTTGAAGATGGAACATTCGCAGAAAATAATAATGATGAAAAAGATTATAAAGAAGTTCCATTCAAAAATAAAGCTGTAGTAGTAACCGCTAAAGAAGATATCCCGGGAATTGTAGATGAGCTTATTTGGGATATTGAAAATCGAATAGAAGTATATATTTGTGGAGGCTCGGGTTGGTATTATGAAGAATCAGGAGAAGTAAATATTGAAATGCCAATTTATGTCCCTTTAGCAGCCAGTTCACATCTTCTACTACCTAAAAGAATCCCAAAACGAAATAATGGAATTATCAATATCCAAAATGAGGATGACCGGTGCTTTGAATATTGTAATCTTGCAGAACTATTTCCAGCTCAATATCATCGAGAACGCGTTTCTTGGTATATCCCTCACTTAGGTAAGTTAAATTTCAATGAGATTCAATTTCCAGTAAAAGCTGACAATGATACAATGGAAAAGTTCGAGAAACAGAATCCAGCCATATCTGTATCAATTTATGGATGGAGTGAAAAAGAACTTATCCCAATCAGAATTGCACCTAGAACATGTTTCAAAAAGGGATGTGATCATACAGATATAGCATTATGTGAGGGTCGTTTCTTGATTTGACTTTTATTAATTACTGGAGAAGATCCTAAAACAAGAGAACCAGCTCAACATTATTGCTTGATCCAAGGCAGAGATGGACTAGGAAAGTTAGCTGGATATACAACTAAGCACAATGGTAAGTTATATGTTTGTGATTATTGTGTAAGCCACCGAACTCATGATTGCAAGATTGATGCTCAACATATAGAAGATTGTGAAGGGGTCAATACTCCGGTACAAAGAACAGTAATGCCAGAGGAAGGTAAAAATATATATAAATTCAGAAGATATGAGCGAATGTTAGATGCACCCTTTACTTGCACAGCAGATGCAGAGACTCTTTCTACTATTATTGAAAAGAATCAAGGATCGAAAACAACAGCAATCCAAGAACACAAAGTTATAGGATTTAATTACTTAATTAAGCGTAGTGATGGCAAGACCAGAGTACCAGTAAAAATTAAAGGAGACGATCCAGCTGGAGAATTCATTAAAGCAATGGAAAAGGAAGCCGAGCAATGTCAAGACTTTCTTGCAGGAGGACATGTAATTCGAAAAAATACTAAGTCTTTATGCAAATTATTAGAATCAAAAATTTTATCAGAAACAAAAACCAAGGAATTTCTTGATATCTTTATTCCATATCAATATTGGAGTTTAGACGTGATATTAAGGGAGAATGATAAAGAGAATTTAACTAGAATTAAGAATGAATTAAAAGGTCTTTACCAAGCGCATAGAAGAGACCCCCCTTGGAGTAGATATAGGAATAATGTACCGACTTGCAAATACAATTTATTGTAGACTCCGATGGCCTGGAGAACCAATGAAAAACTTAACTACTCAAGAAGAAAAAACGCATAATTTAGCCAAAAAATATTACATATGTGAAAAGCCATTTGAAAAAGAAGATAATTTAAAAAAAGTTCGAGATCATGATCATATTACAGGTAAGTATAGAGGTCTAGCTCATAGTATTTGTAATCTCCAACTACGAATCAAACCAGAACAGTTTAAATTACCAATCCATTTCCATAATCTANTCTACTATTATTGAAAAGAATCAAGGATCGAAAACAACAGCAATCCAAGAACACAAAGTTATAGGATTTAATTACTTAATTAAGCGTAGTGATGGCAAGACCAGAGTACCAGTAAAAATTAAAGGAGACGATCCAGCTGGAGAATTCATTAAAGCAATGGAAAAGGAAGCCGAGCAATGTCAAGACTTTCTTGCAGGAGGACATGTAATTCGAAAAAATACTAAGTCTTTATGCAAATTATTAGAATCAAAAATTTTATCAGAAACAAAAACCAAGGAATTTCTTGATATCTTTATTCCATATCAATATTGGAGTTTAGACGTGATATTAAGGGAGAATGATAAAGAGAATTTAACTAGAATTAAGAATGAATTAAAAGGTCTTTACCAAGCGCATAGAAGAGACCCCCCTTGGAGTAGATATAGGAATAATGTACCGACTTGCAAATACAATTTATTGTAGACTCCGATGGCCTGGAGAACCAATGAAAAACTTAACTACTCAAGAAGAAAAAACGCATAATTTAGCCAAAAAATATTACATATGTGAAAAGCCATTTGAAAAAGAAGATAATTTAAAAAAAGTTCGAGATCATGATCATATTACAGGTAAGTATAGAGGTCTAGCTCATAGTATTTGTAATCTCCAACTACGAATCAAACCAGAACAGTTTAAATTACCAATCCATTTCCATAATCTAGGTAAATTTGATGCTCATCTTATTTCCCAAGCCATGGGTCGAGTAAGTAAAGAAAAGATAAGTGCCATCCCTCATAATATGGAAAACTATCTCACTCTTGATATTGGAAATCAAAGATATATGGATTCTATTCAGCTCATGCCAGGAAGTCTTGATTCACATATATCCAACTTAGGAGCCGAACCATGTAAAGAAGAAGTAGATAAAGATGAAAAATCTTTAAACTTACCATGTAAGAAACACGGCCATCTCTACCGAATTGATTCCGATAGATGTTTTGCTCATCCAGAGAGATTCCCTATAACTAGAGAACATGGACCAAAAGGAAGGGATAACTTAGTATTTCGTAAAGCCACTTTTCTATATGATTGGTTTAATATACCAGAAAAAATGGATACTACTTTACTTCCTCCTATTGAGGCTTTCGACAGCATCCTCAACAAATCTAAATGCTCAGAAAAAGCGTATAAAATAGTACAAGAAATATGGAAATCTTTTGATATGAAAACATTCAGAGATTACCATGACTTTTATCTTAACCTCGATGTACTATTATTAGCAGATTGTTTGGAAGGATTCCGAAAATTAATGAAAGGTAAGTTTGGATTAGATATTGCTCACTATGTTTCCCTCCCTTCATTTGCAGAAGATGCTTTATATAAAACTACAGGACAAGAGATAGAGTTATTCACGGATGATAACATATATCTCTTCTGTGAGAAAGGTATCCGAGGTAGAGGTGCGATCCGTGGATGACTTATCTGTCAATCTGACGGATTATCCGTGATGACACGGATTGACAGATCATTTTTTAAAAATTTAAAAGATCTGGATTAAAAAAAATATAATCCGGATTAATTCGGATTATATATATCAATCCGCGGATTAATCACGGATTGATTACGGATTGAAGGATTAATTCGGATTGTTCTCTAATCCGAGGATTATTCTTTTAATCTGTAAATTATTTTTTTAATCTGTTTTCTTTCTTTAAATATTATATTACAATTATTATTTTGAGTTAAAAAGATAATTATATAGTTTAAAAGAGTTTAGAGTTATAAGTGAGTAATATTATATTTATTTTATTAGTTTAGAATATTTTCAGATATTTAAAGGTACTAACTATTACTTTTTAGAACTATTTTTATAGTAAAATCAGCACATTACTTACATTACTATTCTATAGATCTAAACAAGAAAGAAGAATAATTAAATAGTTTTAAAGGAGTTTATAGAGTTGTAAGTGAATAATACTTCATTTATTTTATTAGTTTAGATAATTTTTAGATATTTAAAGGTACTAACTATTACTTTTTAAAACTATTTTATAGTGAAATCAGCACATTACTTACATTACTATTCTATAGATCGAAACAAGAAAGAAGAGTAATTAAATAGTTTTAAAGGAGTTTATAGAGTTGTAAGTGAATAATACTTCGTTTATTTTATTAGTTTAGATAATTTTTAGATATTTAAAGATACTAACTATTACTTTTTAAAACTATTTTATAGTGAAATCGGCACATTATTCACATTACTATTCTATAGATCTAAATAAGAAAGAAGAGTAATTATATAGTTTTAAAGGAGTTTATAGAGTTGTAAATAGATAATATTTCGTTTATTTTATTAGTTTAGATAATTTTTAGATATTTAAAGGTACTAACTATTACTTTTTAAAACTATTTTATAGTGAAATCGGCATATTATTTACATTACTATTCTATAGATCTAAATAAGAAAGAAGAGTAATTATATAGTTTTAAAGGAGTTTATAGAGTTGTAAATAGATAATATTTCGTTTATTTTATTAGTTTAGATAATTTTTAGATATTTAAAGGTACTAACTATTACTTTTTAAAACTATTTTATAGTGAAATCGGCATATTATTTACATTACTATTCTATAGATCTAAATAAGAAAGAAGAGTAATTATATAGTTTTAAAGGAGTTTATAGAGTTGTAAATAGATAATATTTCGTTTATTTTATTAGTTTAGATAATTTTTAGATATTTAAAGGTACTAACTATTACTTTTTAAAACTATTTTATAGTGAAATCGGCATATTATTTACATTACTATTCTATAGATCTAAATAAGAAAGAAGAGTAATTATATAGTTTTAAAGGAGTTTATAGAGTTGTAAATAGATAATATTTCGTTTATTTTATTAGTTTAGATAATTTTTAGATATTTAAAAGTATTAATTATTACTTTTTGATTATTTTTAGAACTATTTTTTTAGTGAAATCGGGTGGCGCAGTACCGTTTTTATAGATTTAGATTAAAAAAAAAATAATTATATAGTTTAAAAAGTTATAAGTGAGTAATATTTCGTTTATTTTATTAATTTAGAATATTTTCAGATATTTAAAGGTACTAACTATTACTTTTTAAAACTATTTTATAGTGAAATCGGCATATTATTTACATTACTATTCTATAAATCTAAATAAGAAAGAAGAGTAATTATATAATTTTAAAAGAGTTTATAGAGTTGTAAATAGATAATATTTTGTTTATTTTATTAGTTTAGATAATTTTTAGATATTTAAAAGTATTAATTATTACTTTTTGATTATTTTTAGAACTATTTTTTAGTGAAATCAGGTGGCGCAGTACCGTTTTTATAGATTTAGATTAAAAAATGATAATTATATAATTTAAAAAATTATAAGTNGCACATTATTCACATTACTATTCTATAGATCTAAACAAGAAAAAAGAGTAATTATATAGTTTTAAAGGAGTTTATGGAGTTGTAAATAGATAATATTTTATTTATTTTATTAGTTTAGATAATTTTTAGATATTTAAAAATATTAATTATTACTTTTTGATTATTTTTAGAACTATTTTTTAGTGAAATCGGGTGGCGCAGTACCGTTTTTATAGATTTAGATTAAAAAAATGATAATTATATAATTTAAAAAATTATAAGTGAGTAATATCTTGTTTATTTTATTAGTTTAAAATATTTTCAGATATTTAAAGGTACTAACTATTACTTTTTAGAACTATTTTTATAGTAAAATCGACACATTACTCACATTACTATTCTATAGATCTAAACAAGAAAGAAGAGTAATTAAATAGTTTTAAAGGAGTTTATAGAGTTGTAAGTGGATAATACTTCGTTTATTTTATTAGTTTAGATAATTTTTAGATAATTAAAAGTATTAATTATTACTTTTTGATTATTTTTAGTACTATTTTTTAGTGAAATTGGGTGGCGCAGTACCGTTTTTATAGATTTAGATTAAAAAAATGATAATTATATAATTTAAAAAATTATAAGTGAGTAATATCTTGTTTATTTTATTAGTTTAAAATATTTTCAGATATTTAAAGGTACTAACTATTACTTTTTAGAACTATTTTTATAGTAAAATCGACACATTACTCACATTACTATTCTATAGATCTAAACAAGAAAGAAGAGTAATTAAATAGTTTTAAAGGAGTTTATAGAGTTGTAAGTGGATAATACTTCGTTTATTTTATTAGTTTAGATAATTTTTAGATAATTAAAAGTATTAATTATTACTTTTTGATTATTTTTAGTACTATTTTTTAGTGAAATTGGGTGGCGCAGTACCGTTTTTATAGATTTAGATTAAAAAAATGATAATTATATAATTTAAAAAATTATAAGTGAGTAATATCTTGTTTATTTTATTAGTTTAAAATATTTTCAGATATTTAAAGGTACTAACTATTACTTTTTAGAACTATTTTTATAGTAAAATCGACACATTACTCACATTACTATTCTATAGATCTAAACAAGAAAGAAGAGTAATTAAATAGTTTTAAAGGAGTTTATAGAGTTGTAAGTGGATAATACTTCGTTTATTTTATTAGTTTAGATAATTTTTAGATAATTAAAAGTATTAATTATTACTTTTTGATTATTTTTAGTACTATTTTTTAGTGAAATTGGGTGGCGCAGTACCGTTTTTATAGATTTAGATTAAAAAAATGATAATTATATAATTTAAAAAATTATAAGTGAGTAATATCTTGTTTATTTTATTAGTTTAAAATATTTTCAGATATTTAAAGGTACTAACTATTACTTTTTAGAACTATTTTTATAGTAAAATCGACACATTACTCACATTACTATTCTATAGATCTAAACAAGAAAGAAGAGTAATTAAATAGTTTTAAAGGAGTTTATAGAGTTGTAAGTGGATAATACTTCGTTTATTTTATTAGTTTAGATAATTTTTAGATAATTAAAAGTATTAATTATTACTTTTTGATTATTTTTAGTACTATTTTTTAGTGAAATTGGGTGGCGCAGTACCGTTTTTATAGATTTAGATTAAAAAAATGATAATTATATAATTTAAAAAATTATAAGTGAGTAATATCTTGTTTATTTTATTAGTTTAAAATATTTTCAGATATTTAAAGGTACTAACTATTACTTTTTAGAACTATTTTTATAGTAAAATCGACACATTACTCACATTACTATTCTATAGATCTAAACAAGAAAGAAGAGTAATTAAATAGTTTTAAAGGAGTTTATAGAGTTGTAAGTGGATAATACTTCGTTTATTTTATTAGTTTAGATAATTTTTAGATAATTAAAAGTATTAATTATTACTTTTTGATTATTTTTAGTACTATTTTTTAGTGAAATTGGGTGGCGCAGTACCGTTTTTATAGATTTAGATTAAAAAAATGATAATTATATAATTTAAAAAATTATAAGTGAGTAATATTTCGTTTATTTTATTAATTTAGAATATTTTTAGATATTTAAAGGTACTAACTATTACTTTTTAAAACTATTTTATAGTGAAATCAGCACATTATTCATATTACTATTCTATAGATCTAAACAAGAAAAAAGAGTAATTATATAATTTTAAAGGAGTTTATAGAATTGTAAATAGATAATATTTCGTTTATTTTATTAGTTTAGATAATTTTTAGATATTTAAAAGTATTAATTATTACTTTTTGATTATTTTTAGAACTATTTTTATAGTAAAATCGACACATTACTCACATTACTATTCTATAGATCTAAACAAGAAAGAAGAGTAATTATATAGTTTTAAAGGAGTTTATAGAGTTGTAAATAGATAATATTTCGTTTATTTTATTAGTTTAAATAATTTTTAGATATTTAAAAGTATTAATTATTACTTTTTGATTATTTTTAGAACTATTTTTTAGTGAAATCATGTGGCGCAGTACCATTTTTATAGATTTAGATTAAAAAAAAGATAATTATATAATTTAAAAAATTATAAGTAAGTAATATTTCGTTTATTTTATTAGTTTAGAATATTTTTAGATATTTAAAAATACTAATTATTACTTTTTAAAACTATTTTATAGTGAAATCAGCACATTATTCACATTACTATTCTATAGATCTAAACAAGAAAGAAAAGTAATTATATAGTTTTAAAGGAGTTTATAGAGTTGTAAATAGATAATATTTTGTTTATTTTATTAGTTTAGATAATTTTTAGATATTTAAAAGTATTAATTATTACTTTTTAATTATTTTTAAAACTATTTTTTAGTGAAATCAGGTGGCGCAGTACCGTTTTTATAGATTTAAATTAAAAAAAAGATAATTATATAATTTAAAAAATTATAAATGAGTAATATTTTGTTTATTTTATTTAGAATATTTTCAGATATTTAAAGGTACTAACTATTACTTTTTAAAACTATTTTATAGTGAAATCGGCATATTATTTACATTACTATTCTATAGATCTAAATAAGAAAGAAGAGAAATTATATAGTTTTAAAGGAGTTTATAGACTTGTAAATAGATAATATTCCGTTTATTTTATTAGTTTACAATATTTTTAGATATTTAAAGATACTAACTATTACTTTTTAGAACTATTTTTAGTGAAATCGGGTGGCGTAGTACCGTTTTTATAGATTTAGACAAAAAAAAAATAATTACATAATTTAAAAAGTTATAAGTAAGTAATATTTCGTTTATGTTATTAGTTTAGAATATTTTCAAATATTTAAAGGTACTAACTATTACTTATTAAAACTATTTTATAGTAAAATCGGCACATTATTCATATTACTATTCTATAGATCTAATCAAGAAAGAAAAGTAATAATATAGTTTTAAAGGAGTTTATAGACTTGTAAATAGATAATATTCCGTTTATTTTATTAGTTTACAATATTTTTAGATATTTAAAGATACTAACTATTACTTTTTAGAACTATTTTTAGTGAAATCGGGTGGCGTAGTACCGTTTTTATAGATTTAGACAAAAAAAAAATAATTACATAATTTAAAAAGTTATAAGTAAGTAATATTTCGTTTATGTTATTAGTTTAGAATATTTTCAAATATTTAAAGGTACTAACTATTACTTATTAAAACTATTTTATAGTAAAATCGGCACATTATTCATATTACTATTCTATAGATCTAATCAAGAAAGAAAAGTAATAATATAGTTTTAAAGGAGTTTATAGACTTGTAAATAGATAATATTCCGTTTATTTTATTAGTTTACAATATTTTTAGATATTTAAAGATACTAACTATTACTTTTTAGAACTATTTTTAGTGAAATCGGGTGGCGTAGTACCGTTTTTATAGATTTAGACAAAAAAAAAATAATTACATAATTTAAAAAGTTATAAGTAAGTAATATTTCGTTTATGTTATTAGTTTAGAATATTTTCAAATATTTAAAGGTACTAACTATTACTTATTAAAACTATTTTATAGTAAAATCGGCACATTATTCATATTACTATTCTATAGATCTAATCAAGAAAGAAAAGTAATTATATAGTTTTAAAGGAGTTTATAGAGTTGTAAATAGATAATATTTCGTTTATTTTATTAGTTTAGATAATTTTTAGATATTTAAAAGTATTAATTATTACTTTTTGATTATTTTTTAAAACTATTTTTAGTGAAATCGTGTGGCGCAGTACTGTTTTTATAGATTTAGATTAAAAAAATGATAATTATATAATTTAAAAAATTATAAGTGAGTAATATTTCGTTTATTTTATTAATTTAGAATATTTTTAGATATTTAAAGGTACTAACTATTACTTTTTAAAACTATTTTATAGTGAAATCAGCACATTATTCACATTACTATTCTATAGATCTAAATAAGAAAGAAGAGTAATTATATAGTTTTAAAGAAGTTTATAAAGTTGTAAATAGATAATATTTCGTTTATTTTATTAGTTTAGATAATTTTTAGATATTTAAAAGTATTAATTATTACTTTTTGATTATTTTTAGAACTATTTTTTAGTGAAATCGGGTGGCGCAGTACCGTTTTTATAGATTTAGATTAAAAAANAAAAAATGATAATTATATAATTTAAAAAATTATAAGTGAGTAATATTTCGTTTATTTTATTAATTTAGAATATTTTTAGATATTTAAAGGTACTAACTATTACTTTTTAAAACTATTTTATAGTGAAATCGGCACATTATTCATATTACTATTCTATAGATCTAAACAAGAAAAAAGAGTAATTATATAGTTTTAAAGGAGTTTATAGAGTTGTAAATAAATAATATTTCGTTTATTTTATTAGTTTAAATAATTTTTAGATATTTAAAAGTATTAATTATTACTTTTTGATTATTTTTAGAACTATTTTTTAGTGAAATCAGGTGGCACAGTACCGTTTTTATAGATTTAGATTAATTATATAATTTAAAAAATTATAAGTGAGTAATATCTTGTTTATTTTATTAGTTTAAAATATTTTCAGATATTTAAAGGTACTAACTATTACTTTTTAGAACTATTTTTATAGTAAAATCGACACATTACTCACATTACTATTCTATAGATCTAAACAAGAAAGAAGAGTAATTATATAGTTTTGAAAGAGTTTATAGAGTTGTAAATAGATAATATTTTGTTTATTTTATTAGTTTAGATAATTTTTAGATATTTAAAAGTATTAATTATTACTTTTTGATTATTTTTAGAATTATTTTTTAGTAAAATCGGGTGGCGCAGTACCGTTTTTATAGATTTAGACAAAAAAAAAATAATTATATAATTTAAAAAGTTATAAGTGAGTAATATTTCATTTATTTTATTAGTTTAGAATATTTTTAGATATTTAAAAGTACTAACTATTACTTTTTAAATCTATTTTATAGTGAAATCGGCACATTATTCACATTACTATTCTATAGATTTAAACAAGAAAAAAGAGTAATTATATAGTTTTAAAGGAGTTTATAGAGTTGTAAATAGATAATATTTCGTTTATTTTATTAATTTAAATAATTTTTAAATATTTAAAGGTATCAATTATTATTTTTTGATTATTTTTAGAATTATTTTTAGTGAAATCGGGTGGCGCAGTACCGTTAGACAAAAAAAAGAATAATATTTTAATAAAATAACTAATAAATAAAAATAAAAAATTATAAAATTGTATTTTTATTTTACAAAATTAATTATTAATTAAATAAATATATAAATAATATAAATTATTTAATTAAATAACAAATATCAATAAATAATAAAATTTTAAGTTAAATATATACTTTAAAAAAAATAAATTGAACGAATAATCTGCAGATTAAACAGATGATCCGCGGATTGAACAGATAATTCTCGGATTGGACGGATTAAGCGGATTATCCACGGATTGAATAAATAATTCGCGGATTGAACGGATAATCCGCGGATTGATTAAATTGACTTCATAACGGATTACAGATTAAATTTTTGATGGTGATACAGATTACGGATTACACAGATTAATCTGGATCGTACCACTAATCCGAGGAGGCATTACAATGGTAAATAATCGTCANAACTATTTTTTAGTGAAATCGGGTGGCGCAGTACCGTTAGACAAAAAAAAGAATAATATTTTAATAAAATAACTAATAAATAAAAATAAAAAATTATAAAATTGTATTTTTATTTTACAAAATTAATTATTAATTAAATAAATATATAAATAATATAAATTATTTAATTAAATAACAAATATCAATAAATAATAAAATTTTAAGTTAAATATATACTTTAAAAAAAATAAATTGAACGAATAATCTGCAGATTAAACAGATGATCCGCGGATTGAACAGATAATTCTCGGATTGGACGGATTAAGCGGATTATCCACGGATTGAATAAATAATTCGCGGATTGAACGGATAATCCGCGGATTGATTAAATTGACTTCATAACGGATTACAGATTAAATTTTTGATGGTGATACAGATTACGGATTACACAGATTAATCTGGATCGTACCACTAATCCGAGGAGGCATTACAATGGTAAATAATCGTCAAGTTAAAGCTAATAATTCTCAATGTCCCGATTTTAATAGCGAAGCTAGTGCCAAGGTACATCCAGATTCAGAAGAAGCAATGAAAAAGCTTTTTACTTGGCTATTATATGTTGATGCCAATGCTTTATATACTGGATCGATGATGAAATCTATGCCAACGGGAGGACATAGATGGACAACACCAGAAGAAACTCCAGTTCTTTTTGATAAAATTACCAAGTGTGAGATTTCTGATGACGCACTCAAAGGTTATATTCTTGAGGTAGACCTTGATTATCCATATAAATTACACAAAGCCCATTCCTCATATCCGTTAGCTTCTGAAAATATCGAAATTTCCAAAGAGGAAATGAGTAAATATGGACAAGAGATTATTAATGGTTTAAAACATTATACAAAAACTAAAAAACTCGTTCCCAATCTTAATAATAAAAAGAAATATATAGTTCATTATCGAGCTTTACAATTCTATATAAAACAAGGAATGGTACTTACCAAAATTCATCGAGCTATAGAATTTGACCAAAGCCCATGGATGAAACCGTTTATGGAAGAACTAGCAAGATCTCGAGCTTTAGCTACGAATGATTTCGAGAAAAATATGTATAAGCTCTTAGATAATGCTAACTATGGAAAAACTGTAGAAAATGTGCGTAAATATCAAAGAGTAGACTTCGTTAGACTAGTGGTACGATCCGGATTAATCTGTGTAATCCGTCATCCGTATCACCATCAAAAATTTAATCCGTAATCCGTTATGGAGTCAATTTAATCAATCCGCGGATTATCCGTTCAATCCACGGATAATCCGTTCAATCCGCGGATCATCTATTCAATCCGTGGATAATCCGTTTAATCCGTCCAATCCGAGGATTATCTGTTCAATCCGCGGATTATTTGTTCAATCCGCAGATTATTCGTTCAATTTATTTTTTTTAAAATATATATTTAATTTAAAATTTTATTATTTATTGATATTTGTTATTTAATTAAATAATTTATATTATTTATATATTTATTTAATTAATAATTAATTTTGTGAAATAGAAATACAATTTTATAGTTTTTTATTTTTATTTATTAATTATTTTATTAAAAATTATTCTTTTTTTTGTCTAACGGTACTGCGCCACTCGATTTCACTAAAAATAGTTCTAAAAATAATCAAAAAATAATAATTGATACCTTTAAATATTTAAAAATTATCTAAACTAATAAAATAAACGAAATATTATCTATTTACAACTCTATAAACTCCTTTAAAACTATATAATTACTCTTCTTTCTTGTTTAAATCTATAGAATAGTAATGTGAATAATGTGCTGATTTTACTATAAAATAGTTTTAAAAAGTAATAGTTAGTACCTTTAAATATCTNAGATTATTCGTTCAATTTATTTTTTTTAAAGTATATATTTAACTTAAAATTTTATTATTTATTGATATTTGTTATTTAATTAAATAATTTATATTATTTATATATTTATTTAATTAATAATTAATTTTGTAAAATAAAAATACAATTTTATAATTTTTTATTTTTATTTATTAGTTATTTTATTAAAATATTATTCTTTTTTTTGTCTAACGGTACTGCGCCACTCGATTTCACTAAAAATAGTTCTAAAAATAATCAAAAAATAATAATTGATACCTTTAAATATTTAAAAATTATCTAAACTAATAAAATAAACGAAATATTATCTATTTACAACTCTATAAACTCCTTTAAAACTATATAATTACTCTTCTTTCTT
>PQFF01000135.1:189547-216449 GCA_003547095.1 Diversispora epigaea
GATTTCACTATAAAATAGTTTTAAAAAGTAATAGTTAGTACCTTTAAATATCTGAAAATATTCTAAACTAATAAAATAAATATAATATTACTCACTTATAACTCTAAACTCTTTTAAACTATATAATTATCTTTTTAATTCAAAATAATAATTGTAATATAATATTTAAAGAAAGAAATATCATATCACAGATTAAAAAAATAATTTACAAATTAAAAGAATAATCCTCGGATTAGAGAACAATCCGGATTAATCCTTCAATCCGTAATCAATCCGTAATTAATCCGCGGATTGATATATATAATCCAAATTAATCCGGATTATATTTTTTTTAATCCGGATCTTTTAAATTTATAAAAAATGATCTGTCAATCTGTGTCACCACAGATAATCCGTCGGATTGACAGATAAGTCATCCACGGATCGCACCTCTACGTTAGACTAGAAGGAGAATCAAAAAAATTTAAAAGGTTAGTAGCTGATCCTAGTTACAAGTCTCATAGAATTTTAGCAGAGAATTTGGTAGGTATTTCTCGCCATCAAATAAAGGCTAGACTTAGTAAACCTATCTTTATTGGGATGACTGTTCTCGATGAAAGCAAAATCACAATGTATAATTTCTATTATAATGTTATGAAAGAACGATATGGAGATAATGTAGAGTTAGTATATACTGATACTAATTTTCTTATCTTACTTATCCAAACTGAGAATGTCTATAAAGATATGGTAGAGATGCAAGAACATTTTGATTTTAGTGATTATAAACCAGAACATCCTGTATACCAAGCTTTAGGAAAGGAGAAAATTGCTTTGAATAAGAAAGTTCCAGGTAAGTTTAAAGATGAAAGTTGTGGTACTGCTATGTGGAAATTTTGCGGACCAAGACCCAAGCTTTATAGTTATATTCTCGCTGATGGAAAAACAGATCGAAGAGCTAAAGGAGTACAAAAGGTAGTAGTTAAAAAGAATCTTACTCATGATATGTATGAAAATTGTTTAAAATCTCGAAAAGAATGCATGGTAACAATGCATAGATTAGGAAGTAAAGACCATATTATTAGACTTCTTCGTTCATCTAAAATTGGTATTAGCCCTTTGGATACTAAGAGATGGATTTTATCAGATGGAATTACTACATTAGCCTTTGGGGATTGGCGTATTATTGCATATAAGAAAATGATAGGTAAAGGAATGTCTCATGAAGAAGCAGAAAAAAGAATGATAAAGCTAGAGTTAAAACCCCAATATCAATAATAGATCATCTTACTTGCCTAAGATGAAATATTTCTTTCCTTATATTTATTTATAATTTTTTTGTCTAAATAATATATATATTACAAAAAATGACATCAACTAAAGTAGGCTCGGAGAGCTATTGCTCTGCAATAAAAAAATCGCATTATTCCGATACTAAAAGGATATATGAAAAGCTTAATAAACTTGAGGAAAGATTCCGTTTATTGGAAGAAGAAATAGATGATCTTACTGATAAAGCATTAGAGATTAAGTGGGAAATAGGTAATATAACAAAGGCCTTATCACTAATCAATATCGACATCGAATAGACCATATGTTTCGAAATTTTTTTTATACAGGATATAAAATAATTCTATTAGCTTAATTAGCTTAAGAAACTCCTCATGTGGTATATGCTCTATTTTATTATTATGGACATAACTTACATCCTGCTTATGAAGTAAAATTTTTCTAGCAATAAATCCACCGAGATATAAAATCTCAAAATTATCGCCATACATTCCTTTTTCAACTAGCTTTTCTTTATATTCATCGATTTGTTTATTAATTTCGATATTACTAGAGGTTGACATGTTAAGTAATAATTGAGTAAATATATAAAATGAATAAAAATTCAATCTGTAATTAATTATCGAGATATAGTTCTATTTTTGTATAATAATAAAAATGACAGCACGAGATATGTTAACGGAATGCGGTCTAAATTTTATTAATCAGGTAGAAACATCAGAAGACTGGTTAAAGCTATCAAAACTTTATCCAGAAAAATATTTGAGACGCTATATATTAATACCTGGTTATGATGTTAAAAACAAAGAGCAGTGGGAAAACTTCATATTCCGTGTTAAAAATAATTTATACATGAAAAAACAAATAGCATATAATCCAGAATTTAGAGAATTTAAAAAACAATTAGCAGAAACTGCAATAATAGAAGCGAAAAAAGTATTTCAAAATTATCAGATATAATTTTATTTTCCTAATGTAGGAAAGCAAGTCTGCCTACGCATCTGCCATATTTATTTTTTCGGTTAGCTCTGGAAACATAGGTAATAATTACATAAATCGTGATAAAAAATATTTCTAGTATAATATCCAAAATGATAGAAAATTTTAATGATCATGCAGAACGAAAAGTGAAAAATGAGTTTAAATATCTCAAAGATTCCATTATAGATCTGGAATACGGAATGCGTATGTTCCATAAAAAGCTAGAGAATATTGTCGAACAATGTCAGTATATGTATTCAGATAATTATGATTATAATATCGATACATCGGATTCAAATTGTTCTGATATTTTACCCAAGGTTGTTTCAGTAAAAAAGATACATGAGTCTAAAGACCTCGGCTCTATCCATTCTAAACCTAAAAAGAAGCGAAATAAGAACAAGGTATATAATTGTACAAAGGTACGTAAAGAATTTTTATAGCTTTGACACATAAATTAAACCGCGATTACGATAATCCAATTTTTTATAACCCTTTAGGATTGTCCCTTCGGTCCTGCAGATCAAGCCTATAAGCGCCACTATGTGACATGAGCATATGTTTGAGATAACGTGGATGCAGAGGAATAAGCACTTTACAGGTTAGATCCACATGTTTTTCGTACGACTCAATTTCTCACATATACACCCATTGGGTATTTTTTCTAATTTTCATGTTTTTTCGCCGATCATAAAACTCGCCTTTTCATATCGATTCTGCTATAATGAACTTTCGGACGTAATACTATTTCGAGTTGGATATTTTTTTGAGTAACTATGAGTGAGAATATAGCTGAGAAAAGGTAGGTATTTTCAGAAACTTATGTGAGTTATGTCTACCAATATCTCATGTCTCGAAACTTTTGCATTAAATATTCTTAAAGATTCATCTCTGGAAAAAATTGCAAGTGGTATTAATATTCCCGAAGTAGACTCATGCTCGTTATGCAATCAAGAGCTTTTTTTGTTCGAAATAAAAAAGCCATTCACTATACTCGCTTGTGGACATATATACCACCGTGACTGCATCGAAAATTCTATCAAGAAACGTTCAATGTGTCCAAAGCCCGATTGCAAGAAGGAGGTAGAAGAGGCACAGCCTCGAGACTATGTCTCATCTACGGTTGACAGCATGCCTGGAAGTCAGAATATTAATGATCTTATGGATATATCCCTACACTATTTAACGACCCTCAACTATATGAGAGTAGCCCACAGAAAAAACGTACCAGTGAATCCGTATCGGTAAGAGAAACCACGACTAAAAAGATTAAGAAGGCCGATGGAAGGAAGGACAAAGATTATCCCATGTTGAAAAAGCTTATTGAGGAACTGAAATCGTCTAATTCTTCAAGTAGTACCGCATCTTAAACCGAGTATATAACGAGACCAGGTAATTTTACTGATTTATACGATGCAATTATTAAGGCCGAGGAGCGAATTGGAAGTACAAATCAAGAAGTTATTAGAGCATATTTTTTGTTTGGAAAGAAGCTTGAAGAGAAGTTGGCAAAATATATAAAAACTAATAAAGAGCGTAAAGCTCAGAGATTGCTTACCAAAGAAGTGTCAGCGCAACTACCATCTGATCTATCGAAGAATGCAGTAGAAAAAAGAATAGAAAGGGCGAGAAAAATTTATGATCTGTTTACTACGATTGGTGAGGATAAAATAGAAAGGGTTAAGTCGTATTCAGCATTGCGAATCTTCAAGTTAAGCTGGGACGAGATTGATGCTATAGTAGAGAAATTCGAATCTTAGTTACTGCACCAAGAGCACGTGATTTTCACTGACCGACTCGGTCAACGAAAGCATCCACCCGATATTTTTTATTATTTTTCTGACAATTCCTAAATATTATCATGTAACGTATCTGTGAAATATAACATCAGGAAATTTTTTATGTCAGAGGTTATTGTAATAATTTCGTTTTCAAAGGTTATTGAAGGTTATTGGACCAATAACCTTCGCAAATATTATGTTTATTATGATAAAGTGAAGGTTATTGAAGGTTATCGATATTAATAACCTCCGGAGTATTACGTTTTATTAATAAAAATGAAGGTTTTCGGTACCAATAACCTTCGTAAATATTACGTTTATGTTGGAGGTATTCGAAGGTTAACGGAGTGAAGGACTTCGAAGGCTTACGTTTAAAAAAATTTACTGATGAATAATAACAATAAAATAAAGTTCACCCAAATCTTGGGACTTATGTCATAATGAATTACATATAAAAAACTAACTCTTTATTGATATGATAAATATATGATAATAATATATATATCACATAACTGATATAGAAAAATAAAATAAATGCATGACCTTAAGCTGAAATATATGTACTACTGAGCAAATTATAATATCTACGATTAATTTTTTTTCTCGAACGCTCAGGTTCACTATTTTAGATAATGCCTACACCCATTTATATTAGAAAAAGATAACGTAATACATATACATAAGAATAGCTTATAATTACTCTAATAACTCTTGAAACACAATGTCAAAGCTTATCGTTAGACCACATCTAAGGGTAATAAATTGGTTCCAATCCATTTTGTACCATATCTCATTAAGATTTAAATCCCAATGACATACATAGGGTGCTCTGGCAGGTCGTGTAACTTGACTAGTTGCATGAACCTTCATTTCAGTTTCAGGTTTAGGGTGAAAAGGGTTTAGTCCAGAAGAAAGACCTATTGCCACGAATTCAATGCCAGTTGTATTTTGCTGAAGAAAATTAATCTTCTTAAATGCATAACTGCGATCGCTGTCAATGTTATAGAATACCTGCAAATATCAAATAATTTTAACCAATACTGGTCACATTTTCAAACAGAAAATCAATAAATTACCTCAATCCAAACATTTGGAGGTGGACATGAAAAAACGATCGGCATCCTTCTTTGTGGAAGAGTTGGGGCTCGAAACCACACACCTACATCAGGTCTGTACTGGTTGCCTCTGACTACACATAAAGTGTTGCTACTTGCCCACCATTGATTTTGGCTTTCGAACGAATTTTCGAGTCTTGTATGAATTCTCTCCTTTTCTCCACCATCACACTGAAATGATACAAAAATTAATGAGGGTATGAGAGATATTTAAGCAATAGTGAAACTTACTTTGATGAATAGATTATCTCCGATTATTTCAGCATTGAAGGCATTATGGATATCTTCACATACTTTAAGGTCGCTAAGTTCTCCAGCAGGAAAATTGATCTTTATAATGCCTGAATATTCTCCTTCCAGCTTTTGTTCGATTTTAGCGTGGATCTTTGTAAATAAAAGCTCATTAACCATAAATATTTCGTTCCATTGTTTTTAAGTACCATAATATCATTATATACCTTGTCAAATTTTAATTGCGTAGAAATTGAACCATTCATAGATACATTTTCGTTTTTTTTGTAATTCTGAATATTGGAAATAATTATAACTTTGATCTGCTAGTTTTGCATAACGTTACAAAAATACCTGAATGCGGAAAGAGCTTTTAGATTCCATATTAGTAAGGGTTGCCATATTGAAAGAGTGTATTACAAGGCTTTTCAGAATCCGGATAACGAGATAACCAAAGCAGGCAATCAAGGCAATCAAGAAATAAACAGGAAAGAACTGAAAAGGCTTAGATTATTGTTATTTGTTCAATCTGAGGAAGAATTCATCCAGAAAATGCATACCACAATAATAACAATAATAGTAATAATTGCAAAAATGATTTCCGCTACAATAATAGTAATAATCGCAGAAATGATTATTGGAAGACTGGTAATAATCGCAAAAATGATTATTGGAATGCTGGCTACAACAATTATGAAACGATAAATGTAAGACATTAAAATTCTGATTTTCAGGTACATTCTACATTCTTATTATTAATCAAATCATGTAAAAGTTAATTATTAATCAAATTATTAAAAGTTACATCAGAAGTTTTTATTAATCAAATAATTAATCAGATTTTGGTTTTTATTATTATTATTAAACGTAATTATATACTATTATCGATTGATATTATTACCAAAGCATGAATCATTGTAGATCATGCAAAACATTTATCCAAATGAAACGATTCTTGAAAATTTTTCTTAAAGGCCTATCTACAATTTAGATATTAAGTTATATACTGTATATTATGATTATAGGTCGAAAATTTTAAATGCTTGATTAACAAAACCCTTAATTTTTTGAATCCTTTCAGGAATAACTATTTCTGGTTTTTCATCATACCATACCTCAAGTAGGAAAATTCCGTTATCTTGACATATACATCTTTTTTTCCAATCACAATTTACAATATTTTCGAGTTTTTTAACATCTTTATACCAGCTGGTATGATGGAGCCGATGTTGTGCCCCTTGCACTTCCAGTGCGATTCGATGGTGTTGGAAGAAAGCATCAAGTTCTAATCCCTCCATAAAAGATGGACGGTATTCAACTACAGGTTCTTCTCCAAGTAATACTTGAGCTATTAGGATACATTTTCCCTGGAATTTACGATTTTTCTTAGACTCTAGTTCTTTTTTAAATTCATCTAAATCCTGTTTTAACTTTATATTCTCAGTTTCAACTTCTTCTTTGTCATACTTTAACTTTGTATTCTCGGTTTTGATTTCGATATTCTCATTTTTTAATTCATCTATTCCCTTTTCTAATTTTATATATTCAGAGTAGAATTTATCGTGAATTCTCTCCCTATCAATAATAAGAAAGCTGAGATTGAATTGCAATTTCTTTACCAATTTATTGATCTCTTTATCTTCAAATAATCTGAATTCAAGAGCTCGTTCAAAAACCATTTCTTCTTCAGAAAATATTTTTACCTCATTCCAAAGATTTTCAAATCGTTGCCACACCAATTCTGGTAAATTAATTTTGGGTTGTGTATTTGCCATTGTTTGTGAAGAATCAGAGTTTATCCAAGGATCAAGGCCGGTTTCTTCCTTATAATGTTTATATAACTTAGGATGAATCTCATCTGTCAAAATTCTTGGCAAATCAGTTAATTGAGCTTGCCACTCCAAATATTCAGGAGTTAATGTTTTATGAGTTTTTGATTCTGTGCTTTGTTCTTCCATATTAACGTTTTACATAATCGTAAATCAATTCAAATTAGGTATTAACTTTTTCGTAGCATAATCACGTATCGATTGTGGAAAAAAATTCACGCACTTTTGCCAAGAAAAAATCTCAATCATATGTAAAATAGTTAACATCAATATCAATACAACATAATAAACCCCGAAATTCTCAATCATATGTAGTGTAGATCATATGTTATATCAGAATAAATTCGATTGACTAAAATACATTACACAAATAACACATGGGTCTATATTGAACATTCCTCTAATCGAAAATCTTTATTAATAGCAGAGCTAGTGTCTTTGACACAGGTACGTGAGTGCCCTTATTCCATAAGTAAATATACGAAAATAGCCACCAGGGCTAGCTTTATAAGTTAAAAATCTATATCGGGTACATAAATCTATATCAGGTATAAAAATCTTGATTGTACCTTGATGCATATATAACCCCACACAAAAAAATTCTTGATATATGTAACCGATTTTTTACCCGAAATAGTAGTAGTACATTCACACGAAAAAATAATTCATATTAATATGTACCAATTCTTTATTAATAAAAAATAAAAATAAAATACATGATAAAAAAAAAAATAAAAATAAAAAATTAATCATGTTCCGGTGTAGTGACAGTGGGACTTGGGGAAGTATTTTGAGGTGGATGTGAAACGGCCTGTTCTATAGCATGTTTAAGCAAATTCTTATTTACAATTATAATATTTCTCAAGATCAGTAACAATCTTATTAAGGCTTTTGTACGTAACCTTACTTCCGAAGTTAATGGAATTTCTGTATGATCTAGATGGAAGTATCTTGGTATCCCACTTGCGTCGTTAATAAGGACATTTAAATATATTTTCTCACCGGCTACTTGGACTCCGACCACACCAAATTGGTTGCAAGTAGGTCTACATGCAAAACTTATATAGCTACTTCCATCCAATAATTCTCACCATAATTTTATCGCATCATCTGTTTTTTTAGTAGGACTGCAGACAATACGAGAACTTTCTACATATAAAAATTCCACCAACTTTCCATTACACCTTTCTAGAGCCATAATATCAGGTTTTTTTCCCATTTTTACTTTACCTGTTCCATCGTTTCTACGTGCCTTACTTGCTAAGCTTTGACGTTCAGCCGTGCTCAAACAAATATATCCATTTGGCAAGTCACTTAAACTAGCTCGAAGTAATGGCATAATCACATCCGTAATATAAGTCCCTTCACTTTGTACACTAGTTGTGGCCCTTGTGCTAAAAGCCGGATTGCACCAAATATCTCCTCTAAATTTACAGATATAAATTAGCGAAGGCTTTAGTAAAACTAAAAATATAAATGATTATTAGTTACTTACAATACGCCAAGTATCCGTTCTGCTGTTTTTAACAATTCGAACTCATCCTCCTTCCATAATTTATCGTGCACGATATTTTTAATATGGTTGGGATTATCTATCTCATCAAAATTTTCTACAAATTCATCAACCCTAGAAGAAATTAATCTAGGAACTTCACACTTCATATTCTCTCGAGGTTCCTAGATAATAATAGGAATTATTGTTATTTTTGGAGAAAAAAAAGTAACACATACTATATATTATTGCAATGCAATGAGACTCTTCCTCTATCTTTACCATAAAAGTACGTCTCTGTCTGTGACTTAGATTTTTAATAATTTCTGAATCGTCACTAAGAACAGTACTTGCGATTGGATCTCTCCAGGTAAGTTCAGAAACATTCAATCCTCCATCAATATTTTTCTTAAGAGCTCTGTAAAGATTTTCATCAGCATTGGTTATAGGTGAACCAAGTTTCGTTTTTAATATTCTAACATTTTGCTCAATTTCTTCTCGTGTATAATCGGTGGTCGATTCTTGAGCTATATTCAATGCTTTCAATGCTTTCAAACTAATAATGGTGTTATATCCACTTTCCATCTACAGCAAATGCAATAAGTTAGTTATGTGATCACAATAATTTATCCGTCATATAAAGCTATCCCCGGGGAATTTATATATCTTTAACAGTGGGCTCTGTCCATAATATTCAATAATCAGATTATTTCCAACGCGTGAGTTTATAACTCATAAATGTATATTTTAATCTTTTAGCTAAAATAACCACGCATGGCCAAGGGGGAACAGAAACCTTCGATAATATGAGAAAATAATCCTGATAATATCGCTCTTCCGGGCCGACATTCCTCGGACTCTAGCTATGGTCAGCTAAAAGAGTTGCTAATACATCTGCTGTATTTCATCATAACTTAAAAAGTTGTTTTGGTCTAATCAATTATAAAAATAACGCAACTTACTTCTAGTAATATATTTACCACTTTAGTTCTTCGTCTATTATTTTCTATCTTTTGTGAAGTAGAGCGTACCGCACGTTCAGTTAAAGTTCTAATAGTGTTATATTCACCCACTTCATCGCCATCCATTGTTAAGTAGAAAATGGATCCACTACAAATAGCTTTCAAAGGGGCTTCCAACAGAAATGATTCGATTTTTGCTGTTAATTGAGCCATGTCAAAAATAATAATAATTTTAATATAGAGTTACAACTAAANGATCACAATAATTTATCCGTCATATAAAGCTATCCCCGGGGAATTTATATATCTTTAACAGTGGGCTCTGTCCATAATATTCAATAATCAGATTATTTCCAACGCGTGAGTTTATAACTCATAAATGTATATTTTAATCTTTTAGCTAAAATAACCACGCATGGCCAAGGGGGAACAGAAACCTTCGATAATATGAGAAAATAATCCTGATAATATCGCTCTTCCGGGCCGACATTCCTCGGACTCTAGCTATGGTCAGCTAAAAGAGTTGCTAATACATCTGCTGTATTTCATCATAACTTAAAAAGTTGTTTTGGTCTAATCAATTATAAAAATAACGCAACTTACTTCTAGTAATATATTTACCACTTTAGTTCTTCGTCTATTATTTTCTATCTTTTGTGAAGTAGAGCGTACCGCACGTTCAGTTAAAGTTCTAATAGTGTTATATTCACCCACTTCATCGCCATCCATTGTTAAGTAGAAAATGGATCCACTACAAATAGCTTTCAAAGGGGCTTCCAACAGAAATGATTCGATTTTTGCTGTTAATTGAGCCATGTCAAAAATAATAATAATTTTAATATAGAGTTACAACTAAAACTTTTAACAACACCACTATACTCTCCTTTTAACGCGTCTCATTATTCCCTTTTTAGTATCTTGACTTATGGGTTATGAAAGAAGTCAGTATATGCACGAGAACAAAGAATATGTACATATCTCGAATCGATTATTCAAACTAGGTTATCGATATCCCTATTTGTAAAAGTACAACATGTCAGATTAGTTTTGCGATAAATATAAATAGTGGAGCAGTAAAGCTAATAAAAGTATAAAAACGATATTATATATCTGTTTTGAGATGTTTTCTCTCAGATATGCAGGGTGGAAGGGGCACTAATTAAATTTAGTAATCGGTGTATCGCATGATCAAATGATGCATGTAGATTCTATTACATTCGAATTCCTTCTATGACCACATATATCATATGATATATTAATTATTTTAGCGGAAACGTCAAGTTACACAAATTATCTAATCAACTATAATCACTGGCGCAAGTGGTAAATCCTCGAATCTTTTTTCAATATGAGCTAAAACCTTTCTCGATAATATCCCGCCTTCTCACATTATATGCTCGAAGCCAGATATATTTAGTTAGCAGTATATAATAATAGTTTCTCAAATATATGATTATCTTTAGCAAGTTAACTATATATCTTTTTTCGAACTTGCGAGAAAAAAGGAAATCAATACTCCTCCATTACAATATCTGTTATCTCTTCCTGACCTGTTATCAATTCCCGAAAAAGCTGTTTATCCTCTTCTGTTATGAGGAGATGAATTTCCTCAGGCTCAAAACCTATATATTGAGATAGTTTTTCACGTAGTTCAGTCATTATATAGTAAACACATAATAATTATTAGTAAAAATGATTCGTTATCAACATCTATTTATGTTATAAATCTCGTAACACAATCGTACTAAAAATGAATCTTGTTCTAGTTATATATATAGGTCTAAAAATCATTAATTTATTATATTTAATCAATATGCCTGGTTTTGATATTACAACTTTTCTCGATAAGAAAGATAGAACATTACCTAAACCCTTTAATATTCGTCCTGGGTATGATCTTAAATATGTCACTTCGTACATTGGACATTATTTTGCTTTTGATGGAAAACGATATGACGAACTCTTCGATAATGAGAGATTGTTTGACAACCTGTCTACTATAAAACACAACGAAACACCGGTTCAATGGGGGATACGAGTCAGAATACCTTTACAGAATTTGTTGAACGCTGGAAAATTTAGTGTGTACCATCGATATTGTCTATTTATGTCATTTGGTCAAGGTAAATTTGTTAATTTTGATTATCGTAGACTGAGAATTCATAAGAGCCATATGGCAATTTGTTTTGATTGCTGGAAACTCGTAAAAATTGATGATGTAACGCCTAAAAAATCATTCCATTTTACTAGAGAAAGGTATGTTGATCGTCTCGTACCTAGTGATTTGATGATCAGTCATTAGGATAATGAATGTGATAAACCGAAAACTGATTTCGGACATGCCAGAATTATACAACGGGCATATAGACGATTCCAAGAAAGAGTACCATCAAATGCACGCCTTGCTTGGTTAAGTTTACCGAATGATAATACTACAGATGATGAGAAATTTCTAGGTTTAACCCCTCATAAAGTGAAAAATTCCACATCCATAGATCGAATTAAAATGTGTCTTAATAATGAATATGCTGAGTATATAAAAAAATATAATAGATACCCTTTTGTTGCTGAATATGAAATTGAAATATATAAAGAATACATTATTCCGTATGATTGGATAGGTTCTAAAAAACGACAATTGAGATATCGGTTTCAAAAGCGACTTTTAGAACTTGAAGCATAATACATACATTTATTTGATTAATTTATTTTTATATATAAACTTGTTTTATGGGACACAAAAACCCTACTATAGTCACTTTATAACTGCGAAGTAATTAATCATGTTTATCTATTTTTCACATCCACCTCAACTACAAACCTGCTGGATAAGGTCAGCTCTTAAAATAGAGTGGCGAGTAGGATGTATTTATATTATTGTGTTAATAAATAACTGAAAAAATAAAAATTATTAATTAGTCTGTTTCACATATTCCGCAACCGCTCACTTTTTTTACCTATACCCCATTCACGTCTAAATACCACGAACCATATAACACCAATAATCAAGATAAGTAACATATATGCCGATAGCGATGACATCCATCAGAAAATTTTTTATGTCGGAGGTTATTGTAATAATTTCGTTTTCAAAGGTTATTGAAGGTTATCGGACCAATAACTTTCGCAAATATTACGTTTATTATGATAAAGTGAAGGTTATTGAAGGTTATCAATATCAATAACCTCCGGAGTATTACGTTTTATTAATAAAAATGAAAGTTTTCGGTACCAATAACCTTCGTAAATATTACGTTTATGTTGGAGGTATTCGAAGGTTATCGGAGTGAAGGACTTCGAAGGCTTACGTTTAAAAAAATTTACTGATGTCAAAGTACTTGTCACAATAGGTATTGCTTCTATTCCTCCTATCGAAATCTGTGGATCTGAATTTATATGTGTATCTAACATAATATCTTTACTAGTTTCGCTATTATTAGTTTCAGATGCGTTAGCATCCTCATTCCGTGAGTCACTTAACTTGGGTATAGGGATAATTTCATCATCATCATTAATTTTTTCAATATCTTCTATATTTTTTCTGCGTACAAGATACGGTCTGAGACTATTGCTAGATTCACTAATTATAGATATATTAGATGCGNAACTGAAAAAATAAAAATTATTAATTAGTCTGTTTCACATATTCCGCAACCGCTCACTTTTTTTACCTATACCCCATTCACGTCTAAATACCACGAACCATATAACACCAATAATCAAGATAAGTAACATATATGCCGATAGCGATGACATCCATCAGAAAATTTTTTATGTCGGAGGTTATTGTAATAATTTCGTTTTCAAAGGTTATTGAAGGTTATCGGACCAATAACTTTCGCAAATATTACGTTTATTATGATAAAGTGAAGGTTATTGAAGGTTATCAATATCAATAACCTCCGGAGTATTACGTTTTATTAATAAAAATGAAAGTTTTCGGTACCAATAACCTTCGTAAATATTACGTTTATGTTGGAGGTATTCGAAGGTTATCGGAGTGAAGGACTTCGAAGGCTTACGTTTAAAAAAATTTACTGATGTCAAAGTACTTGTCACAATAGGTATTGCTTCTATTCCTCCTATCGAAATCTGTGGATCTGAATTTATATGTGTATCTAACATAATATCTTTACTAGTTTCGCTATTATTAGTTTCAGATGCGTTAGCATCCTCATTCCGTGAGTCACTTAACTTGGGTATAGGGATAATTTCATCATCATCATTAATTTTTTCAATATCTTCTATATTTTTTCTGCGTACAAGATACGGTCTGAGACTATTGCTAGATTCACTAATTATAGATATATTAGATGCGAAAACATTCTCACTCTGTGAGTCAGACTTGACTATATTTTTTATTGTGGGAACAATGAGGCTCTGCCCCTCGTCATTTCCACCAACTATTGTGGAACAGGTCAAAGAGTCTATAGGTTTTGATATAGCCTCCGATTTCAGGTGATCGAGTTCGCTTCTTACACGCTCCAATTCAACTTCTATTTGTTTAAAGTCATCCATTTTAGATTTAAGGGATAGATTCTCAGTTTCCGTTTTCGATAAGTTTTCCTGAATCGAGAATGCATCCTTCTGAGCTGATTCTAACTTACTATTTAATATCTTGATCATTGACTGGAGTGATTTTATTTTTTTCAAATGAATGATATCCTTGGCTTCATATTCAGCATTGGAAATCTGTAATTGGTTATTTTGAAATGTTAAAGTATCTATCTCCGAACTCAATCGTTTAATATCATCTATGAGTTGATAGGCGTACTTGCTAAGTTCTTCTTTATCTTTACTGATTTGATTTAGATCACGTTTGCTATTTTTAATAAACTTTTTATGCATCTTCTGATAGTTTTTAAAATCATCAATAAGTTCAGAATTGGATATACAACTATCACGTAAAGCTTCTTCAAGCTCTATCTCCCTAGTACTTCCAAGACGATATCCTTTTGAGTTAATATCTCGCAATGTGTGTACGTTAGCCATATTTGTATAACAAAAATATAATAAAATTCATAATAATTGTGTATAAATAATCTAAAACTAATATATCCAATGAAATACCTATTTTGGAGAAATAACACTTTCTGCCTGTATCAACACATGTATCAATAAGAATCAATAGGTATCAATAGGTATTAATTATCAGATATCAATAGGTATCAATAGGTATCAATAGGTATCAATAGGTATTAATTATCAGATATCAATAGCTATCAATAGGTATTAATAGGCATCAATACAATATCAATAGGTATCAATAGGGATCAATAGATATCAATAAAATATCAATACTCATAAAAGCATCAATACGTATCAATGTATTTTGAAAAATTATTGAAACTTTTTTTCTAATACATATACAGTATATTTATCTTAAGATGCTTACCCATATTCATCAAAAATTTTATCGATCCAATGCGACTCATTTATCCCAATCTGATATTATAGAAATTAGAGAATCAAGGGGGAAGATACCAAATGCATCGAAAAAAATGGCAAAAAAATTTCATATTGGTGCTCGTCGTGTTTATGAAATATGGGAGCACAATGAACGTTTACAACAAGATCTTAATTTCCCACCACCTTCTGATGATGCAGAGCATCGAACCTTTGGTTCTTCTGATTCTGTTAACTCTTCTATTTTAAATAATTTTCAAATCAAGAAACCTTCAATTATTGAGACACCAATTAAAAAAATAAAATCCAAGCATGTTCGTATTTCGGATCAACCTTCTATTAACAAAAATTTAACCGAAAAGTTAGGTGGAATATCATTAGAAACAAAAAAAACCATATTACCTGAAATTTCACAAGAAACTGAAGATCCTTTGGAACTCTTTAAAAGAACACAAAAAGATGCTAAAAAAAGTAGAGCAGTTGCGCGTGCCAATATTTTTAAACAATCNCGACTCATTTATCCCAATCTGATATTATAGAAATTAGAGAATCAAGGGGGAAGATACCAAATGCATCGAAAAAAATGGCAAAAAAATTTCATATTGGTGCTCGTCGTGTTTATGAAATATGGGAGCACAATGAACGTTTACAACAAGATCTTAATTTCCCACCACCTTCTGATGATGCAGAGCATCGAACCTTTGGTTCTTCTGATTCTGTTAACTCTTCTATTTTAAATAATTTTCAAATCAAGAAACCTTCAATTATTGAGACACCAATTAAAAAAATAAAATCCAAGCATGTTCGTATTTCGGATCAACCTTCTATTAACAAAAATTTAACCGAAAAGTTAGGTGGAATATCATTAGAAACAAAAAAAACCATATTACCTGAAATTTCACAAGAAACTGAAGATCCTTTGGAACTCTTTAAAAGAACACAAAAAGATGCTAAAAAAAGTAGAGCAGTTGCGCGTGCCAATATTTTTAAACAATCTACTCCAAAAGTATAGAATTGATTTCTGTTTTATACTGATTGCGCAAATCATTGTAATATCCAATAAATTCTGAATTGGTTTGAATATTAGTAAATAGTGCTTTTTCAAGTTCTTTTATATGGATAGTCATACTTTCACAATTTACGCATTTTTTTTTATTGCGGGACAGGCTGTTAAGCGATTCTCCGAATCATAGCTCTTCGAGTCTACCTCTGATACCTGTAATTTTTCTGTATTAAATGCATTGCGTGATGAATTGGTAATTCGAGACTTTGTCTCTTCTTTGCGAGTAGAAAGAGGAATTGTAATAGTCTTTCCATTGCGTGTTGCTATAAATTCCCCTTTTACTATAGGATCCCATCCGATATGATGTTGCCATTTTGTACCAAGTATCATTATGGATATATCGTTTCCATTTCGATCCTTTTTTGTAAGAATTACGGATATTTCTTTTTCAGAAACTGTTATAGAATCGTTTCCACTATCTATAGATATAGGAATATTATATGACGTACCAATAGACTGGGAATCTCCAACCGCACCTGTAAGTTTGTGAACATTTTTTGTATCTATTTTTACCCCTAAATATTTGGGAATGTTATCTGTAAACAATAAATCATCTGCGCTGGTATCTAGAATTGCGTGAGGTATTATTAAGTCACCTATTCTACAAGAAATCGTTGCCACATTATTAGGTTCTTTTATATTGAGAAAATCAATCTCAAAAGGGTTAGGCCAATTTTGCCTTATTTGTGCTCCTTGGTATACCTTAATGGCGTGATTTAATGAGCGAAGCTCAGTGTTTTTAACACATGTAATGGAATTGTCAAGTTTTTCTGGTGAAAATATAAGCTCATAATCGTGATTCGTTTCTTTGTGACTCGAAGAGTTTGGAGTCTGGTCTTTAATAATTTCAATAAGTGGTTGGAAAATAGTTAGATATTTTTTCGCAATAATCTCCCATACCTTATTTCGTTCCTTGACTGTATACTTTTCGCCATAATATGAATCGAATTGGTCCTTCATCTTTATAAATAGATTATTAAGAAATACACGAAGTTCAATGAGAATCTCCCTAGGGCAATTAGGTATTAATTCGGATATCATATATTTAAGAAATTCAAGAAATACTTTCCCCTCCAAAGTAACGATTAATTTTTTCTTAGTAGAAGGCTTCTTCTTTACAGGAATCTGACTTTTTTTTTTACGTTAAAACAATTTTGTGGTTCAGTGTCTAGGATGGTTTCCTCATCCTCCTCGTCATTTTCCTCGTCTTCGTCTTCTAACACTTCAATAGGCTCATCCTCTTGATCAGAATTTTCTGGTTCGGATTGATAAGTATAATTAACCTTCTTCGGTTTCTTACCGAGTTTAGGACACTTATTTTTTCTATACCCAATTTTTCCGCAATTTGAGCATTTGTAAGTAACTTTAGTAGGCTTCTGCAGTTTCTTTGTAGCATATACTTTTTTAGTATTATTATTTTGCCCAAAAGGTTCTTTCTTAATATGATTAGATTGTCTTTCATNGCCATAATATGAATCGAATTGGTCCTTCATCTTTATAAATAGATTATTAAGAAATACACGAAGTTCAATGAGAATCTCCCTAGGGCAATTAGGTATTAATTCGGATATCATATATTTAAGAAATTCAAGAAATACTTTCCCCTCCAAAGTAACGATTAATTTTTTCTTAGTAGAAGGCTTCTTCTTTACAGGAATCTGACTTTTTTTTTTACGTTAAAACAATTTTGTGGTTCAGTGTCTAGGATGGTTTCCTCATCCTCCTCGTCATTTTCCTCGTCTTCGTCTTCTAACACTTCAATAGGCTCATCCTCTTGATCAGAATTTTCTGGTTCGGATTGATAAGTATAATTAACCTTCTTCGGTTTCTTACCGAGTTTAGGACACTTATTTTTTCTATACCCAATTTTTCCGCAATTTGAGCATTTGTAAGTAACTTTAGTAGGCTTCTGCAGTTTCTTTGTAGCATATACTTTTTTAGTATTATTATTTTGCCCAAAAGGTTCTTTCTTAATATGATTAGATTGTCTTTCATAATTTCTAGTAAGGTCATTTTCAACAAATTGATGTATTGCTATGGGGTCTGATAAATCACCTGAATATCCCAATCATATTGCAATATCAACAAATTTTTCTAATGCGATATTTTTTTGCGGAAATTGATTTATAGGAATACTATATGCCATAGCACTAGCACTGGTATTGATTTCATTTCCAAAATTACTTGTAGATCCTCCAGACTCTAGCCAAATAATCCTTAATTGCGTAAAGAAGTCATTTACAGTATTTGGATTTGCTATTCTGATTCGTGTTTCTAATCTAGGAGGTAAATGATCATAAAGATATGGTAATACTTCTCCATCGACAATACCTAATACATAGGGTCTAATTCTTTTTTCATAAGTATCAATTGTATCTAGTGAAGTGAACCTTTCACTCATAAGTGCTTTTAATGATGCTCGTTGGTTTCCAATCATTGTTTCTCGATATTTGCCTTGCATCCAGTTATAGACTTCTGCTTCAGTAACAATATTTGTATTAGCATTATATGGGTTTTGTGCTGGAACTGGAAAAAATCTACCTGTCATTTTATTTTTCATGACATTCGCTCTTTCTGCATTATTAAAAGCGGCAACACCTAAAGGTCTGGCTGTTTCATTTATAGCTCTAAGTTTTGTATAATAAGTATGCGGTGGTTCTTGCCTATCATAATCTGGTAATATAGCAAGACGTGGTAAAATAGTTTACATAACATCTTGTATGGCGGCCATGTTTGGATTTGGTAATGGATTATTCTGTAATACAAAAATTTGTTGACGTAAATTAATAATTATTTGCCGTGAATTTTTTTCTCTATTCTTCCATTTTGTATATTTAGCAAATATTCGTCGACGCTCTTGCTGTTCATTTGTNTGATGTATTGCTATGGGGTCTGATAAATCACCTGAATATCCCAATCATATTGCAATATCAACAAATTTTTCTAATGCGATATTTTTTTGCGGAAATTGATTTATAGGAATACTATATGCCATAGCACTAGCACTGGTATTGATTTCATTTCCAAAATTACTTGTAGATCCTCCAGACTCTAGCCAAATAATCCTTAATTGCGTAAAGAAGTCATTTACAGTATTTGGATTTGCTATTCTGATTCGTGTTTCTAATCTAGGAGGTAAATGATCATAAAGATATGGTAATACTTCTCCATCGACAATACCTAATACATAGGGTCTAATTCTTTTTTCATAAGTATCAATTGTATCTAGTGAAGTGAACCTTTCACTCATAAGTGCTTTTAATGATGCTCGTTGGTTTCCAATCATTGTTTCTCGATATTTGCCTTGCATCCAGTTATAGACTTCTGCTTCAGTAACAATATTTGTATTAGCATTATATGGGTTTTGTGCTGGAACTGGAAAAAATCTACCTGTCATTTTATTTTTCATGACATTCGCTCTTTCTGCATTATTAAAAGCGGCAACACCTAAAGGTCTGGCTGTTTCATTTATAGCTCTAAGTTTTGTATAATAAGTATGCGGTGGTTCTTGCCTATCATAATCTGGTAATATAGCAAGACGTGGTAAAATAGTTTACATAACATCTTGTATGGCGGCCATGTTTGGATTTGGTAATGGATTATTCTGTAATACAAAAATTTGTTGACGTAAATTAATAATTATTTGCCGTGAATTTTTTTCTCTATTCTTCCATTTTGTATATTTAGCAAATATTCGTCGACGCTCTTGCTGTTCATTTGTAAAAGCGGTTCGTGTTAAATTTAAAATTCCTTGGGAAGTATCATATTGATTTTGGAGTTGGGTAATTCTTTGATCGATTAGTTAATTATTTTGTGCTATTTTCTGGAGTCTATTTGCAGATATTGAAATTAATCCAAGTTTTTTTAAAATAGTATCTTGACTAAAAGGTACTTGAATTCGATTTTGAAAATATAATCTAACATCACCTAGATGCTTTTGAATATCCTCATAATTTTGCCTAATTTCTATTGCAGGCGGTTGGGGTGGCTTTTGGGTCATATCTGTATTATCTTCTAATATATTCCTATATGAACATATTTCATGTATCCTGGTTTTTAACCGATTTATCTCATCTTCAAGATTAATTAATTCTTGCTCTAAATATAAAATATATAATTCTTTTTTCTTGACGTCTTCTAATGCTATTCTAAGACGTTTTTTTAGATTTAAGACCTGAGATTTTAATTCTTGAATCTCTGATTCCTGTGCTATAATAGTGCTATCCTGGAATGTTATAGTTTTGTTGCATTGCTCTAACTCGTAAAGATATTTCCAAATTTTTTTCTCATTAAGTATATTAATATTTATCTCAGAGTTAAGCTCATCTCTCAAAACTTTATTGGTTTCTAATGTCTCAATGTGTGCTAGATCCATGAAAAATTTGTTATCTATATTAAATCAAAGTAATGCGCGAACCTGTAATTTATATTGATTCACAAAAAGCCCGTGAACTTGATATTAGTATTGATTTGCAAAAAATCTATTATCATCCTTCTGGCTATCAAAGGACTAGTAAAAAACTTTATGATGTTTCATATAAAGCCGGATTTGATTTTACATTGATCGAAGTTCAAGAATGGCTTGAAAGACAAGCTTTACATCAAATTCATATGCCTCGTCCTAAATCTCGATTTATTCCTTACGTTAGTTTCAGTAATATTACTGTTCCATTTCATATTATTCAAGGTAACACTTGTTATATGACTCATCATCAAGTTAAAAATCAAATTTATAAATATGCCCTTAATTGTATTGATATTGCTACTTGTACTGGATTTATATATCCTTTAATATCTCGAGATTCTGCTAGTGTTGCAAAAGTATTAGAAAAGCTTTTTAAGTCTCGTTACTGCCCTAAAATATTTATGGTGGATAAAGGTACAGAATTTCGTGGTGAAGTTATTTTCTTAGCTAATAAGTATAATGTAAAAATTTATATTGCTAGAAATAAAGAAAGTATGGGTATTGTTGAAAGATTTAATCGATCTTTTGAAGAATATATTTATCTCATTCAAGATGCTATTGAAATGAGATTACCAGGACCCCGAGCAATCTATGAATAGGTCAGATAATACTAAATTAGGAAATAAGAAAGGAAAAATATAATTTTTGTAAGTAAATTTTTAAATTTTAATTAAAAATAAGCAACTTTTTAAAATTTTTACTATGATAGCTAAGCAAACTCTAATGTGACCTATTTATAGATTGCTCGGGGTCCTAGATTACCTCCTGGTGAATGCTGTCGAGACTGGATTGATAATACTCCTATTTTTCTTAAACAATATGATAATTCTGTTAACCGCATGATTGGGATGTCCCCCGCTGAAGCTCGAAAAAAGAAACATGTTTATAGGTTAGCTTCTAAACCTAGAAAAGGTCCTATGGGATTTGATGAAGAAAAATTACCTTTTCATGTTTTTGTAAAGTATTTACTTAAGCCAGGCGAGTTAGAAGGTGGAAGAAGACGTGTTACTGATATGAATTGGTCTCCTCAAATTTATCGCATTAAAGAAAGATTAGTACAAAAAAATCAACCGATCCTTTATTGGATTATAGATGATAATGAATATAGCCCTGAAAAATCTTTTGTCTGTGAACAATTATTAGTTATTCCACATAATACTGAATTACCTCCTCAATGGGTATTGCAGAGCAAGCCCGAAGGGCAATCCAAGGATCATGGTTCTTCAAACCTACTTAAGAATTAAGCCATGCTTGGAGTTCCTCTTCTCTTTCCTCATCTGCAATAAAATACTCTTTAGCGATTTTGTGAATTGATTTGAGATAGTTTAAAATAGCTTGTCTAATATTCGGTTCATTTTTGTAATAAGAATTGCTGAATGCTTTTATTTTTGTATCATATATCTCTTCATTGGGGAGTAGTTGTCTGGCTCTGACTATAATATATTGCTCTTGATCTTCTGATTTGCGCAATTCATCAAGGTGGTTTTTATAATAAGCCATGAAACCTATATTTCTATCCTTGTTATAAAAGTTACCTGCTCTTAATATATCAATTATTAATTTTTCGATATCTTGCCATGTTGGGAGATGGGTTTCAGTCTCGGTAGATAATTGATCGATATTTTGAATAATAGATGACATTTGAATATGTGTTATGTTTTGATTATCTAAAGTTTTGTATATAATACTTTATAAAAGTTTTTGTTTAAATAAATATTTCAGTATTATAAAAATGATAGGTGAATATACCTGCCCATTCTATCATAATTCCGGTAAAGTTTGTGGAAGAAGCTGTAAGCGAGCTGAAGGGTGTAGTTATCATTGGAAAGCTAAAAAATGTGTCCCTTGTAATGATTGTGGAAAGCCTACCGGATCAATTTCTGGTCATTGCCCTTTACATACTAGAGGGTTTTATGTTGCTCAACATTATAATAGGCTTCGATCAAATACCAATGCCCAAACTCAAGATACACAAAAAAGACCTTATGAGGAAATAATCAATATCATTAAAGTTATGCTTGCAAATATACGAGAAAAAACTTATGAGGAAATAATGGATGCTCATAGAGATAAGCTTACAAATCTTAATATTACTCTTTGCAGAGAATGCCTTTATCCAATAAATATAGAAGAGGGAGAATATTGTAATAATTGTCAACCTGGTCCACTACTATAGTAAATTACATGGTCGGGCTTCAAAATTATATTCTAGCTATGAGGTTAGACTTTGTCCCAACTTTTTTTCGATATATATATATATATTGAGATTAGACTTTATATATAAAGTATATTGGAATAGAATCCAGGATATAAAATAATTGAATCTAGATATGAGATTAGACCTTTGTCCCAACTTTTTTTCAATATATCGATATATATTGAGATTAGTCTTTGTCCCAACTTTTTGATATTTTTTTAATATTCTTTATGATAAGAATAATTGATTTGGACGTTAAGAGAGATAGCAAAAATTAGTTATTCTACAAGAACCGCAAAATAACTAAAAATCTTTTATTAGAGGTTAGACTTATTTATATCGATAAAAATTTTGATGTCTTTTTTATATAGCTATTTTATATTGATAACAGTTTTGAAAGCTAATATGTTAACTATGCTCCGCTTCGCTCTGCAGCTGTTTCACATTCACCCTTTGGGGTTCATGCTCCACAGAAACAGAAGACTAAATGGTGTTTAGAAAAGAAGTAGAATAGTAAAGAAAATAATATTAAATTTAAGCTTGCTGATGCGCGTCACACTCAGCTTCAGGACATTCGTCCTTTAGCTTACTGCTCCTTTTTTTATAGCAAGCAGAGTAGTAATATGAGATGTGGCCAAAAAAAAAAATCACACCTCATTCGAGTGTGGCGAGAAAAAAATTAAGCAAAATGGTATAAAAATCGGTATAAGAGAAAAGCTTTCAGTGTGGTGAAAAAAGTAAAATGCTATACATATTGAGGTTAGGGATCTTGTCCCAACTCTCTCAGAAACATACTACTCATATATTCATTGGAAACTTACCATTTTTATATTAAAATTTGCTGAACACATTGTTTATATTCTAGCCTTGCCATACATGAAACCAGAACTATTACTTCGCTTTTCTGGTGCAGATTGGAGATATCAATGTCACCCATCTTTAAGGGATATTTTGCGAAAGGCGCTTAAAGATCATTATGAAAATTTTATCTTAGAGTGTTTTAATAAAACAACAATTATATTGTATCTCTTCCTTTCTGGTCTGGTACCGGAAAATCTTGAAATGTTAATAAATTTCACCAAACAGTAATCATATGTTTGTCAACTCAAGAAGATATGGAACTGTTGACTCGGATCAAAAAAGTTTGGGTATTCCTTGTCAGCTTTGAAAATGAAACTTTTGTACTACTAAGAGAAAACCCTTATTTTGGCATTGGTACTCGAATGTTATTTCAGCTTCTCAGAGATAAAATAGATTTTTTTGATATTAAAAGAAAATATGATTCACCAAATCCATTAGAAGTTGTGTCGTTGGTTACTAAATGTTATAATCAATGCTTGAAAGATGTTAGTTGTTGACGTCATGCAACAACTTATAAAAGGCAAAGATAATGGTTTAAAGACAGATTCTCAATTTTACGAGACTCTGTCAGGTATTGCAGATCTTGCATTAAAGGACGTTTTCTTGATTCCAGTTTGTACCTTAACAATTAGTGGTCAAGTCGAGAATTTATTGAAACACTTATTTCGGAATTGTGTATACTTATTAATTATTTCTTTACAACCTTCATACTATCGACAAGGAAACAAAATAGCCCCCATCTTCAACAAGAATGAAGTTACCAGTATTCTTGTGCAAGATTGTAGAGGGCACAGAAGAGCTCTAGAAGTTCTAAGTGATTGCTTGAAGGGCCATGATATTGAAAAATGCAATCTCAATACTCTGATGCATGACCTGCATTTTATACTTACCAACAGATACCATGATACTATTTTTGATTTCATAGAATACGCCAGGTCCATTTCACGAGCAATATTAAATCGACTTCGTTTGAATTTATATAGGACTATTCCAAATACTAATAAAACACCAGATGAACTTGTTAGGAACAGATTGATTCGATTTGAACGAATAAATAAGGATGGTCCAATGGGATACCTAATAGCACCATACATTTGGTTTTTAATATTTGCAGAGATATCATATGAACAAGGAAATCCAATACTTCGAGATTGGAAATTTACCGATTATACGGAACAAAAGTTGTTTTTGGATCTAGTGTCGTCATTGCATCATAAGACATGACAAAGTTTTGAAAAGTTTGTCGCATTAATTTATTGTATAAAGTCATCTATAATCAAAGAGGATGACTAACAACAATGTCGGAGATTCACGCAGGAGCATGTTTGAATAGTGATATTCAATTTAAAAATCACAATCTAGAACTTGAGGTTGCCAGACACCAAACAGATACAAATTCTGAAAATAATACTGCAAGTATATGGGATGTTGAATGCCAAAATTCCACCATTGATGTTCGGAAATTTGAACATTATATTGTTAATGCTTCAAGTTCTCTGTATGGTGATGCCTTCCTCTCATTAGATCAGCAAGGTATTAAGATTTCAAATAAAGTTCACCAATGCAAACTAATGAAAAAACTGATTACTCAAGAGGAATACATACAAGAACATGAAAATCTGCATCAAAAAATGATTTTTTCATCCTATTTACAACTGCAGAAAACTGTAATATTAAACTTCTGAATCAGTCTGGAATTGTAGATAAAAATGTTTTTAATGACTATTTTGGACCATTTGCTGGAAGAGCATATAAGTGGGATGTGTCCAAATCCAAGAAAATTTCAAAATTAAATATTAATAATGAATCTTTCAAGCAACTTTGCGAGGTGTACCGAATTGACAAAAAACAAGCAAACACAATCATATTAACAAGACCATTTGAAATATTACAGAGGCAAATGTAAAAACAAAAATACCAATTAATTTATTGAAGAATTTTTGTTTTTGAAAAGGTCTTCATATGATTTCTCACATTATGCCTCAATTCATGTAATTATAATATCTCAAATAGATAGTATCATACAATTTGATACTCTAAGAATCATAAATTTTTAAAATTTAAATAGTTAAATTATTTTTTTTAATTTGGAAATTTTAGAATTCAAAATTTTAAAGTAAACTTCATAATTATTAATTATTTTTAATTTTATATATAATTATACATGATAATTATATTATAACTTAATTATAACATTTCAGATTGTGACCAGAGTTATGGATTATGGCAAATTAATTGTAATTAGTTGTGAAGTTGAAACGTAGTTGCAACAGGACCTCAAACAACTTTTTATTTGAAAATTAATCTCTAAAATCATTTCATAAAGATATACTATAAACCTTTAAAATAAATTTGTAAATATTAATTATATATTAATTATTAAGGGACGGTTACCACTGTCCGAAATTATTAAAACTTAACAAAAGTTGCTCAATTAATATTGATACTAATCATAATTGTACAACTATCTTAGTAAAAATCATTTCTTGTTATGTAAAATTAATGGAAGTTATTTTTTAATACATTGTCTTCTGAAGTAATAACTTGATAATGAAAAGAAGTCTAAAACTAATGGGATTATTGATGCACCACAGCCCTTACATCAGTTTCCATTATTTATGGTTTCTTTAATGGTAATCCTTTTGGAAAGGGATCGGCCTATGAATTACAGTTTGAGTAACATTTATTGCTGTGCATGCATATTCAGTTTTTTTAGTTGATGGCCCCGCCGTTTCCGGGAAAACCTGCTTATCTTCATTATCACCAAAAAGAAAGTGTGAGAATATTTGTCTGTCAAATCTGGTGATAAACCTGTTAACAATCCATATGATATTTGTTATCAATGTTTAAAACGTTTACGATAAGGACGTTCGTATCGTCCGAAATGTGTTAGTGAACAAAGGCTTATGATGATACAATATTTTATAAATATAGAAAAGAAAAAAAAATTGACTAATCAGGAAAACACAAAATAACAATAGAAAATGCACATAATACTTCGAACAAAGAAATTTAGAATTTCTGTAACCTATACTTTTTTTCTTTATTCGAATAAGATAATCGATTTTATTTTTGTAGTATTAAAATACTTGGAATTGCTTAATGAATGAGACAAATGAAATGAACGAATGTATGCATGTATGTATGTCAAGAACAATACAAGTTATTTATTATTTATTTTTTGTGTATTCACTGAATGCAAAGATTTTGAGATCACTTTTTTTTTTAAAAAAAAAAAAAAAAAAAATCC
>PQFF01000135.1:216644-407612 GCA_003547095.1 Diversispora epigaea
AACACTTTTTTTTTTAAAAAAAAAAAAAAAAATAATCCGAGACGTAAATAAATATTAAAAAAAATACATGTAAAGAAAAAGGTGTTAAAAAAAGGATGAATTTTCTTTCGACCTTTTGTTTTTAAAATGTCTATGTATAAAAGAAATTTTAAATTTTTTTTTTTTGCATAAAATTTTTGGATGCTTAAAGAAATTTTTGACGGAAATAATTAATTTATGATTTTATAATACTGCTTATAAGTTTTAAAAATTATTGTATAAAAAATTAGGTAAAAAATCTAAAAAAGAAAGAAACCAAATTCTATGTTCTGTACAAAACAAAATGCTTGATATATTACAAATGCAAGAAATATGATGCTAGTCATTAATACTAAATTAAGAGATAATAAAAAAAAAAAATAATAAATTGTTCATTTTACGAAGCAGCTCCAATTTTTGGTGTGGACTTAATTAATTTTCTATATTTTTCTTTTAATTTCAATCCACTAAACTTTTGTTTTCTTGTTTTCGTGTCACGTCTGAATACACCACGCTGTGATATACTTCCACTCGGACTTGAACAAGCTGAATTGTCTGAATCTTCTTGACTTTCACTTTCACTTGACATCCGTAACTCAACATTGCCTGCCTCTAGGAGGAATTGAGAGAAACTTGAACTTTGCATCAATTCGAATACATGATTATTTACAACATCCAATATTGAAGGGTCGTAATTATTATAGGAAAATACATTCGTTAATAGGTCCTCACGTACTGACGCAATTATGTTAATTTCTTTTGGAGAGTTTGGAAGAATAAATGTGGTAATTATTTCATCAAGTTTTTGTTTTAAGAATTCATGATGAGCTGGTGCGTCACCTCGAAGAGAGGAATCGTCATAGAATGAATCGTTAAGTAATGATATGTATGTTTCAGATAAGGAAGGTGGAAGGGGAGCATTTGAGTTATAAAAATTATAAGCGTAGTATTTATATCTACGAGCAGCTAACCAAAATTCCAAGTTCTCTAAACAATAAGATTGATCTAAGAATGTAGCGAAGTCATCCAAAGAATAAGGATATGAAGTTTCATTGTTAAGTATGTCGATAAGAGTAGGTTTTGCCATTTTTAATTATGAAAAAATATTTTCTGTGGTTTAATAATATTATTTTTTATATGAAAATTTATTCACCAATTATTTTTAATTAATTTTTACAGATATTATTTTTATTTATCTGATTATAAAATTTTAATTTTTTAATGTTTCAGGTGAAGAAAAAAAAGAAAAATCTGGAGAATGGGTTGTTTATATACATGTTTATGGAGTGGCAACCATGTTTATCATCATGTTGTTTATCAATTACTCATTCAATGAAAATTTATACATACTATACTATAACAAAAACAATACTAAACTATTTATATATATGTTATCACATTTATTTGTATTTTTGTATTTATTTGTGTAAATGTGATTACTGAGAGATTTATGGTATAAATATAGAATAATATAGTATTAGTGTAGTATAGTAGAATAATAATATAGTATTAGTGTAGTATAGTAGAATAATAATATAGTATTAGTGTAGTATAGTAGAATAATAATATAGTATAATATAGTATAATATAGTATCATAATATATATATTTTTATATAAAAACGTGCATTTTTAACTTACCAAATCAAGTTATTATTATTCTTCTTATTCTTTATTATATATATATATTTTATTTAAAAAAAAATTATGCATGAATAATTTTAATTGAAACTCGTATGTTTAAACATACCATTCGTTACTCAGAGAAATACAATTAAATATTATACAATCTGTACAATCAATTTTTTTCATATAAAAAATATTTATAATAAAGAAGTGAGGTGATGCAAGGTTACAACAAAGGAACAAGCAACAAAAAAACCCTTTCTTCTTTAACAAAGAACACGGATTATATATCTCCCATTGTAGAAAGTAACACTACCAATAGTCGTTCATCAAATCCATCATACGTTAATAGCATCAAAATGATCAACCTGAATTTTCTAATGTAATTTTTACCTTAAATATAATGAATGTGGTAATTTTAGCAAATTTTCATTCTGAATGTATAATTAGAATCTTGGTTCTACCTGAATTATCCAAATGATCTGATAAAATTGAATTTTTCAATTCTAAATTTATTTTACATTATTAGAAATTAAATATTAAATATATAATAATAAATCATAATTCATTACAGATTTTGTAAAAAATAGTATAATAAATTTATTAATTAAATCTCTTTCTCTCTCTCTCTCTCTCTCTCTCTCTCTTTCTTTCTTTCTTTCTTTTTCTCTATCTATACATATATTCTCTCTAAATATTTTCTCTTACATTCCCTCTCTATATTCAATGTTTATTCTTATTTCAGAATGTCACTTTAGGATTTGAAATGTGTTACTATGCATAATATTATTGTAATACTGTTAAATAATATTAACACCCGTTTTTTTCTGAAACAAATATTTAGTAAATTGAAACAAATAGGGATATTTATGATCTATAATTAAAGAAAAATACTTAATATTACGCAATTTCACACTTTGAAATAAAATATCTTAATAATAACAACCTATTATTGATTTTGTGCCGATCTAATCAAAAATCAATTGGTTTTTTGGAACAATTCACCATTTAATGATTCTAGAAATTTTGTTAGATTTTTCTCATCAAGATGAAATGATTTCATTTTAATTAATCAAAATATTGATTAATTTTGATTAATATTGATAAATAATAAATATTGAATGAGATTTGATGATTTAAAAAAAAATTTTCGGAGATAATTGATAATTGAAATAAATCATCGTTGAATTATGGTAAACATCATAGAGGTGATATTTGAAAATATTTACAGATTTACATGTCTTGCAGATGTATTACTAAAAAAAAAATAGTAATTAAAATATTTTTTTCTTTATTTTGCAAATATTTTGGTAGGTCCCGCGTTTTAATATTACTAAGAAAAAGTAAATTCGATTATAAAAAATGAAATGATTGTCACTGAGGTAACAAAGTACATATGATATACCCAAAATTCATAGTATTGATATGTAATACATGTATGTAGGCGAATGTATGAAACTCATAAATGTTCACTACAATAAACGTTATAAATGAATGAATGAATGCTAATGGAAAATCCCTAGTAAATTTTTAAACAAAAAAAATTCGAGTATTCATTTCGGAGAGATATTCTCTTTCGAAGTTTCTTAAAATAAAAGATTTTTTCTCTTAAAAAGATTCATTCTTTATGTTTAGCCTTTTTTTCACATTTCATTTCCTTTGCATTAAGAAAAAAAAAAGATGAGCTACAATAGCTTCATTGTGTACGAAAATTTTTTTACATCCTTTTGTGGTTATTCAAATAATAAAAAGAAATTTGAGGTGTTAGCAACAAACACTTTTACAGTTATGATCTCTTTGTATCATTGTGATAAATTTTTTTTTGTAAAGAACACAAAGTAAATGAAAAAGAATGAAAACCTTTATTGGAAGCAATTAATTATTACGACAAAGCCACATAAAACGCTATGACCAATTTTAATTCTTGACAGAATGACGTAAGATCTGAAATTATTTGCTAATTAATAATAATTAAAAGAACTTAACTAAAATTCTTAAGTTTATTAAATGATGCACCAATAAATATTAATAATCTTTACCCTAAGAAATTAATAGTATAGTCGGAGTCGGAAGAACATTGCATCTATGCAAAGATATATCTACTCACGCCACTTAGTCATTTCTAATCGCATGATTTTTTTTTTAGATTTCACAAATTTCACAAATTTCGTAGATTTCACATTGGACAATATGTACAATAATGTATAATATGTGCAATATGTATAATATGTAATATGTGCTAAAGTGCAAGTTCCTCATCTCTATAAATTTCAGACCAGTTACAGAACCCTATTCACAATTGTTCTACAAACATTAACGCAAAAAAACACAAATAATAAAAACATTAACGCAAAAAAACATAAATAATAAAGCCTATTGCATAATTGTTTTTATTATTATTATGTGGGGTAAATGTTTTTTTTTCTCGTCATGATGTGATTATTTTTTTTTTAGAAAAAAAGATTAACGCCATCTTCGCCATCTTGGAAGATTTCGAAAAATTTTGATCAAATACATCATTTGACCACCAGTTTATGATTTATTTAAATTTTGTGAATTTGTGGGGTAAATGTTTGTAAAATTTTTTTAATAATAATAAATAATATTTTAATACCCACTAATACCATATTTGTATACCATATGCTCTTTATTTACATTCTTTTCATCAGGGTCCTCCTTAAAAAAAATATGATATATAAAAAAATATTCCCATAACTTTAATTAATTTAAATTGAAAAAAAAATATTCCCATAAACTTTAATACAAACTGAACACGTTACTAAAAAAGCATAATAGGTGAAACGTTGAAATTTTGTGGGGTAAAATCTTCTCGAATGTTTTTAGTTGTGTTTTTAGTCGTGTGTTTAGTTGCGTATTTAGTTGTTTAGTGTGGGGTAAAAGTTTGTTGATTGCTTTTTCTCTCATTATTCATTAATTAATGGCTTTAATTACTGCATTTGTTTTCATTTGTTTTCATTAGTTAAATGGCTTTTTTGTTACTGAAAATAAAGTCCTATGACTTCATTGAATTTGATTATTTAATTTCTGGTCAATGCATTTATTAATGTTTACGATTTCTTAATTGACGGAAAATCGATCAATCATATTCATATAATGTTGACATTATCAAAGAAACATTTTTATTTCTGTCCTCCTGAAATTTTCTATTTGCTACCAGTTTCTAGCGGCAAGATTTTTTTATTTATTTAATTTATTAATTTATTTAATTGTATATATATATATATATATATATATATATATTAAAATCTGCATATAATCGTATATTACTCATACAAGAACTTTTTATAGATAACTTATTTGCAAAGTTGCTGAAATAATAGAATCGGTCATTACCGTCTTAATTAAATTTAATAATAAAAAAAACTTTTTTTTATATCAATATTTACATCTTTTTTTTTTTTTTGAAAATGAATTATTGTTATTGTCATGAATCGAAATAGAATAAAATTAAGAATTTTAATTTTAATTTCTCATTATTCCTCGCGTGGTTGATGGCGTTTTGCCTATGAACCAATAAAGATTTACCTCCAAATTTCGCAATTGTGCTAATTGTTGACACGTGATTATGATTTTGACCAAACTTTACGATAACGTTGGTGATAATAATAACAATAGTAAAAATAAAAATAATAGTAGTAATAGTATTAGTGCTCCTTCGTTAGAAACCGAATCAAAAGGTGATAGTAACGAAGGTGAAGATGGTAGTGAAAGTGAATATGAAGAAGAGGTAATATTTTNAAATCTGCATATAATCGTATATTACTCATACAAGAACTTTTTATAGATAACTTATTTGCAAAGTTGCTGAAATAATAGAATCGGTCATTACCGTCTTAATTAAATTTAATAATAAAAAAAACTTTTTTTTATATCAATATTTACATCTTTTTTTTTTTTTTGAAAATGAATTATTGTTATTGTCATGAATCGAAATAGAATAAAATTAAGAATTTTAATTTTAATTTCTCATTATTCCTCGCGTGGTTGATGGCGTTTTGCCTATGAACCAATAAAGATTTACCTCCAAATTTCGCAATTGTGCTAATTGTTGACACGTGATTATGATTTTGACCAAACTTTACGATAACGTTGGTGATAATAATAACAATAGTAAAAATAAAAATAATAGTAGTAATAGTATTAGTGCTCCTTCGTTAGAAACCGAATCAAAAGGTGATAGTAACGAAGGTGAAGATGGTAGTGAAAGTGAATATGAAGAAGAGGTAATATTTTAATTTAGTAAAATATAATATATTTTTATCAAATACTTTTTAGAGATTAACATATCTGTATATATTTTTTAGACAACATATTTAGTTCTTGACTTGGGAACAGAAGTGACTTTGGATATGATAACCACGAATGATAGCTTAATGAAAAACATCTATAATTCAAGTGCTTGTCATTTTACTGCACAACAACCTAATGAAAATAATAATAATGAAAATAATAATAATAATAATAATAATAATAATAATAATAATAATGAAGTTATTAATAATGAAGATATTAATAATGAAGATATTAATAATAATGAAAGTGATAATGACAAAAATAAAGAAAATAAAAATAAAGACTGTGAAAATAATAATGATGATAATGAAATTAATATAATTAGTGTTCAAAGTGATGAAAGTAGTCAAGATATTAATACTCATAGTGACAAAGAAAAATCAAGTAATTTAGGTCCTAACAAGGAAGAGGTAACATATTCATTAATTGTAAGTAATTACAAAAAATATTACAAACTATTAAAGAGCTTTTTTTTTAAGCTGTAATTAATTAATTAATTTTTTTTCCTTAGGGATTGGATACAGAAAATCCAAGATTATGTATAGGCAATATGCATTTCAAAGGGGTTTATGATGAATCGGTTGGAACTGATATAATATTTTTACAAGATCCCGGTATTTTATTCTGACTTCATTATTAATTATCATTCATTAATTATCATTCATTCATTCATTATTATCATTGTTTACTATTATTATTTATTAATAATATTAATTAATTATCTTATTTAAAATTATTAAAATTATAATATTAAAAAAAAAAAAGATCCAGCAAACCCACGACAACAAAAACTTGATTGTTATTGTCATACCACCAAGAAACTCATCTTTTCGCGAGTTTCACTTCAATCTCTCTCTAACACTAAAAAAATGGAAGAAATTGATCAATGGGAGGATGAATATTATTTGAAAGGTGATAGAACTTATTGGGATGACATTTCTACTAATAAATATCAAAATAATCAAAACATTGTTTCGTCACCAATTAACAAAGGAAAAAATGTTGTTGGTCAGAATGAAAATGAAGCTAATAACAATAATAATAATAATAGTAATAATAATAATAATAATAATAATAATAATAATGTTTATATAGAGAAGCTGCAGGCGAATATGGGTCACGTCCTTTGTACAAAATGTTAGGTTACTTTAGTATTATTGGTCTATTAAGAGTTCATTGCTTATTAGGTGATTATACATTGGCACTTAAAATGATGGATAATATTGAACTTAACAAAAAGGTAAAGTTTATTTTCATATTGACTTTCAAAATTATGTAAAATGATATATATATAAATATATATAAATTAACCATTTCCCCTGTAGGCTCTTTTCGCACGTGTAACCGCGTGTCATGTCACAACCTATNGCACAACAACCTAATGAAAATAATAATAATGAAAATAATAATAATAATAATAATAATAATAATAGTAATACTAGGATGCAAATAGATGATGATATTACACATGAAAGCGATGGAGAATTTAGTCGAAGTTGATATTATTTTATATTTTTCTCAATCTTGAACAAAAATATATGTAATTTTATGAATAAAGCATTTTTACTTTATCACGTGAATATACACATTAGTTATTCATTGGCTAGATAAAAAAGTAAAATCTAGATATAAACTTTACCGACTTCATGCGACTTATGTTTCGAAATAATTTCATAAAATTTTCTACTACTTCGTTTTCATCGTGTACTCTATTAGTTGTTCGAAATTTCAAGACCGACGCAAAAGGTATTATTTCCTTTATCTATCTTTCCCATTACCCAAAAGCATATATTAAAAAACAAAAACTATAAAAGACTATTTATTTTTATAGCCGTGTCAAAGTATGAACCACCATCCTCAATACTGGTGCCCGAGAAACAGTTTCAAAAACCTAGTCTTGTAGGGAAAAACTTAATGAGGTTGCTTACGGAAGAGGAAATAAAACGAAGACCTCTAAAACGTGAAAAACTTTTTAGAAAAAATAAAGAAGGGGTTAGGGCGGGTGACGTTCTCCTGGTAGAAAGTTATACACATATGGGAAGCGAATCAACTTCTACCTTTGCAGGTGTTTGTATTGCAGTAAGGAGACAAGGTGTCGATACTAACTTCACTTTACGAAATATCATAATGAAAGTGGGAGTTGAAATAAGATATTCTTTGTATTCACCTATGATCAAAGATATTAAGATACTACAAAAAGGTGAAGGGTTTAGAAGAGCGAAATTATATTATTTGAGAGAACAACCCGAAAAAGCATTCCAAATTGGTGGTTTGTTGAAAAAAGAATCAGCTAGAAGAATGGAAGAAAAAAAGGAAAAGGAAAAAGAAAAAGAAAAAGCAACCGCTAAACCCACCACCAATAGGAGATAATTTATTTCCTTAAATAATTATAATTATAATTATAATTATATTTTCTTTTTTCTATTTAATAATCGAGAATCAATTCATATAATTTCTACTGAACTCTGATAATTCAAAATTCAAAATTCAAAAAAAAAACAAATAAATTTTTTATTTTTTTAATAATTAATACAATAAATTATGATATAAAGTTTTAAATTTCAAATTTCAGTTATGGAAATCCATTCCTGCAATAATATCCTAAAAAAGTGAAGTAATATATATCTTTGTTAGTCCTGGTGGGAAAAATTAAAGTAGAATTGAAATTAAATTAATTAAATTAAAATTTTACCTGGAATTTATTTATGTTACGTAAGAACCAATCTCCATAACGACGTCCTACTTTTGATTCAGCGATATGAATCATATCCTAAATTGGTTTTTAAAGAATAATATAAATAATATAAATTAATAATAATATCAAATAGTAAATATATATGGGTTAATCATTTATTCGATTATTTTCACACCTGTTTCAAACAAAAGTCGAGATCTGATGTTGTCACATATTCTCCTTCAAGTAATGTTCCCTTGATCCATTTTTGTTGACGGGATTTTTGTTTAACAATAAGTAATTGAATTCTAGAAATCAACAAAGAAAGAAATTAGAACATTTATTTATTACATTATTATTATTATTGACTTTAGAATACTTGGTTTTTACCTTAATTCATCAGAATCAATATCTAAGAAAGCTGCTAACTTATCAATTCCCATAGTCGTATACAATTTTAAATATGATCGTAATGTTGGGATAAGAATTTGATGACGAACTTCAGCCAGAAAAATCTTTGCATGATGAAGATGAGGTTCCTTAAAAAATAATTAAATAATTAAATAATTAGTCAATAATGAATTAAAAAAAATAATATTGAAATTCTATTCTATTTTCTTACAATTGATTGAACTAAGGCGTTAGGATCTTCGAAATTTGGACCGATTGGTGAAATGAATTTTGGACAAGCGTACAAAAACAAATCTTCGAATGTTTGTAGGCCTTCCTCACTAAAGAATGAAGAGTAATGTATTATATCATGGAAAAGGAGAAAGAATTATGGAATTATGTATGAAAATATTTATTATTAACACGAACCCACGTTGCATCTTAATTAAGTGTTCACCATATTTTTCTTTGAGATGAGTATGAATGTTTTCATCCAATCGTGTTGGACACAAAGCAATGCAAATAGTTAATAAAGCATACATTTGATCACCCTTTTTATTTATCTATAAATTATATAAATAAATTGTAAATAAATAAATTATAATTTAATAAATTAAACAAATAATTATTTTAAATATGTATTTACCTGATCAAATTGATAAGATCGTGTATGATACATTTTCGTTCTCGCGATGAAAACGAGAATGTGTGAAAATGCTTTAATAGCATCTGCATATCTTCTCATCATCATATAAGCAAAACCCACATAATAATAGGTTGTGACATGACACGCGGTTACACGTGCGAAAAGAGCCTACAGGGGAAATGGTTAATTTATATATATTTATATATATATCATTTTACATAATTTTGAAAGTCAATATGAAAATAAACTTTACCTTTTTGTTAAGTTCAATATTATCCATCATTTTAAGTGCCAATGTATAATCACCTAATAAGCAATGAACTCTTAATAGACCAATAATACTAAAGTAACCTAACATTTTGTACAAAGGACGTGACCCATATTCGCCTGCAGCTTCTCTATATAAACATTATTATTATTATTATTATTATTATTATTATTATTATTATTATTATTATTATTATTATTATTATTATTATTATTATTATTATTATTATTATTATTATTATTATTATTATTATTATTATTACTATTATTATTATTATCATTATTATTATTATTACTATTATTATTATTATCATTATTATTATTATTACTATTATTATTATTATCATTATTATTATTATTACTATTATTATTATTATTATTATTATTATTATTATTATTATTATTATTATTATTATTATTATTATTATTATTATTATTATTATTATTATTATTATTATTATTATTATTATTATTATTATTATCGATAATATTGTTATAAAGTATATAAAGTGTATAAAATTAAATAATATTCTCGCTTACATCATGTCACCTCCATGTTTGCTTACAAGTAATTGTTCAGTAATTCTGGATTTTGTGATGAGTGAATACAAGACATTCAATACACTATAACAACTCCAGACCTAAATTAATAATAAAATGATATTAACAATATTAGATGTTAAAAATATATCATATTAATATCGTAACGCAATAGAATTACCTGAACGTTTTCTCGTAATAATGCAATTTCTTCTTTGGTCTTGTTTTTGAGACGATTACGATAATTACAAAATGATTGAAATTGATAAATAAATTCATCAATAATATCCCATAACCATTGATTGGGAAGTTCCAAGCTAACCGGACCACCAGAGTCTTTATAAAAGATAATACATAAAAATATTCAGTCATGTCTAATTACACAATCACACACGAGAATCAATATGAATTAATAATAATAATAATAATAATAATAAATAAATAAATAACTTACTCAAAATGTAATTAAATAAATCACAATAATTCTCATATGAATGAAAACGATGTTCGATGGTAAGGGTTTGAGTAAGTTTGGAATATATGTGACGATAATAAAGTTCTCGATACAAGGTCAAAAATACTTGATCTGATAAAAAAAATCATAATTTCAAATAAAAATTTATTATATGCATTAATGATCTATTTATAATTTCATTAATTTTATCAAATCATTTATTTTACCTTCGTTAACCAAGGGTGCAATGAAATCCGCTTCAGGCCAGGGTGTTTTTGCATAGAATTTCTCTGTCAACCGGTTGAAGGAGTTTTCGTATATTCCATGTAACTCATACACATTATTTTCAAGAATGTTTCGATGAAAATAAATAATGAAGTTTTTTACGACTTCGGGTATTTCTTGTTGTGCATATTGTTGTTGAAGCAACAGTTGCATTTGTTGAAGGGCTATATTATAAAATTAATGCAATGAACTTTTTTTTTTTTTTTGGTTAAAAATTGGCTTCAGGTAAAATATTTACACTCATCGTCCAACTCTTCTTCAACTTCAGTATAAACATTGTTGGTCAATAAGTCAATATCTGAAGAGAGATCAATCTCTTCTTCAAACCCTTCTTGATACATAATGATATAAGATATTAGTTCGATATAAAAATATTATTGTGTTACTGGGATGGATGATCATTTTACAAATTCCTGAGGAATGAAATCAAGGATTTTTTTAAAATCTTTTATTTTAAATCTTTACAATGTTACAGCGAAAAAAAAAAGAGAATCTATAATATAACAAAGGATTGGATTTGGAATATTATTTTTATGGATGGCGAAGACTTTAAAGGCCTTTGGAGAAACAATTTTTTTTTTTTATTGAGGAAAATAAAGGTTACTATAGTATCCTCTTTATTATTATTCCATTCTTGGATAATTTATATAATTTTTTTAATATTCATTCACTTAAAGCATTTGGTAAAGTTGGTTAATTCTTAGGAATGGACGCGTGTAGATTACAACCTTGTATTTTTGCGTGACTTGAGATTACACTTTATTATAAAGACGAATTTCATTATATCATTTATTTTGATTAGTTACACCGCATATTGAGAAATCTTTTATATCACATGTAAAACTTTCGGAGATAGTTCAACCCCCTTTTTTTTCTCATTTTTCAAAAATGAATCTTACAGACAAACAATACGATCTTTTTCTTGATCTCGTCTTTAATTATTTAAGTAAAAGAGACCTTTGTGCTTGTTCACTTGTTAACAAAACCTGGAGTCAACATGCCACGTCTAAACTTTGGTATCAACCAGAATTTGATAATGGAAATTCAACTTCTTTCCAGACCTTTCAAAATTTTCTCAAAATTTTAATAAAAGTAGCGAGTGAACAAACCAAAACTCTAATTCAAATCATTGATATTAATCAAGTCAAAGAATCATTATATGAAACATTGAATGATAATTGGTTGACATTAATAATTCAACATTGTCCAAATTTACGTTCTCTCATTATTCGTGATTCATCTTGCTTGACAACAATGTCGATTCGTAAATTAATCACCAATTTTAAACAAACTCATGATTCCCTTCAATACCTGAATCTTGAAAATTCAAAAAATATTACTGAAAATTTACTTAAATCATTTATACAAAAATTTCCTAAATTACTTGCAATCAATTTAAATAATTGTTCGGGTGTATCTGATAGTTCAATTTCACAAATCTCATATTTTTGTCATGATTTAAATACAATCGAATTATCAAATGCCAGTTCAAGGATTACGGATGTTTCATTTTATGCAATATCAAAATTCGGAAAAAACAAATTACGAAAACTTAATTTCTCGTCGATGTCCAAAATCACTGATAATAGTATTAAATCTATATCTAACCATTGTAAAAATTTGGAAGTGGTGAATTTTAGTAATTGTCAATTGGTTACTAGTATCGGATTAGCTAATTTATTGATGGCAAATAAAAATACATTAAAAGAGTTATGGATTCATAATATGAAAGGAATTCCTTGGTTGACAAAAGATTTATGGGAATTGATTACAATAAAGTGTAGTAAACTTGAATTATTTTCAATCAATTTTAATACCATTACTTCATCTTCAACCTGTTCATCCTCTTTCACGAAAGATTTAATTCTTTATTATTTTTCCCAATTTAAGAAATTAAAAAAATTGATACTTTATAATATTTCAGAGGATTCATCATCAAAATTCTTACAGAATTTAATTGAAAGTTTTGGTATAGGAGATAAAAATTCAGCCATCACTAATTATTCATCAAATAATAATAATAAATCAACACATTCTATTGGAAGTAATAAAAGTATTTTGGAAGAAGTTTTAATATATAGAGTGAGATATGAATGTGATTTCATTTTGGGAGGATATGCCGAAACAAAGAACTCAATGGAAAGTTATGGAATTGAAAAGAAAGATGTTATCGATAATAAATGGGTGAATAAATTTAATTTCCTAAACCCGAATGGCCCCAAGATTAAATTATTGTTGTTAGAGGAATAAATGAAATTGATTCATTTTAGGAGGGTCTTTTTTTTAATCTTTTCTACAAAGGACTTTAATATAATTAAATATTCTTATCATTCATATAGTATACAAATAAATTATCATTATATATATATCATTTAAATCATTAAATTCATAACACATTAAAGGAAGGTTGTGGTTTACACGACCCATTTTATAATATTGACACATGTGGGGTCTTGACCTCTTCGGAATAGATTTCTATCTGGTCAGGCAATAACTTAGATTTTAGCTTATAAGTTTAGTCAATTTTTTATTTTATAATGTACTTCATTGTAATTGAACCTTTATCTTCGATTGCATTATTTATTAAATTAAATAAAAATGAGACCTTGCTAGTCATTTAAAAAAAAATTACATAAAAAAAATTAAACAGGTTATTATCTTACTACATACTATTGTCATACAATCATACAATTAAATTAAAAAATAAAGTTCGTGCACGTGTTATGTAGTATGTATGCTGGTTATCATCGATCTGAACATAAAAAACATAAAACGGATGATCGTCCTAAAATTTATTTTGCTGTCATCTGTTCTTAGGACTATACGAGAGACTTGAAAAAAATAAAGGTTAGAGGATACAAATTGTAAAAATGAATAAATAAGTACAGAAGATGAATTCTTGTTTTGAATCAATACATTGGCCGGTCGCTCTGTACTTACCATAAGTATATCCTCGCCAACTGTATTCAGACAGATTATGCACTGGCTGGTCGCTCTGTACTCATGTCCTGGGGCATGAGTATATCCCCGCCAGATGTATATTATTGAGACGAACCGTGTTATATTTTCTGATGATACTGTTATACAATATTGTGGTTTATTTAGCAAACACAATGAGTACTAAGACTTAATTTATTTATTAGAAAAACAGATCTTATTAAGAATGTGTGGTTTTGTAAAAGCGGAAAAATGAAGATTTTTTAGATTTTTGAAAGTGAAGTGATAAAAATATTTAAAAATAATAAATGAAAATATTTCAAATGTAAGTTAGTTTTTAGCTTTTTTTTTGTAATAATTATAATAAATCTAATTTTTTATTTTTTATTTTTAAAAAAAAAGTTAAGCAACAATATTATTGATGACAATATCGAATCTTCTTTTGACGTAAGCCCGAATTTTTCTTGATAATATCTTAACATTTATGTTTGTAGTAGAAAATCGATACTCATCCATTAAAATATCTGTCATTTCATGTCTGTAGGAATCCCATGAAAGAATAAAAATTGACTATAATTTACATTAACTGTCTGATTAGCCATCTCTAAAGAATGAATTTTTTAAGAATCAGTAGGTCACAACTATACATGTTTCCAAAATTGATTTTGAATTTTTGAGATATTTTGTCTTTTTTGAAATTTATGCAGAATCTATTCTATATATGGGAGTAAAAAAAGTACCTAGTTATATGTATCTTTAATCAAGGAATTTATCTGGGTGGTCAAAAAATTTCGGGTTTTAAGTAAAATAATTTTGTCTTTTATGAAAAACTATTTCAACTTTTTTTTCCAAAATTGCAATTTTGGAATCCCAAAATAATTTAGTGTGCAAGTATAATCACAACCACACTGTTGTCTATATTAAAAAATTTATTTATAAAGGGTATTGCTATCCTATAATATATTAAAATATCAATATTGGTAAAATTAATTAATAATTTAATCTGATCAACTTTTTATCATGTGATTAAAATTGCACTAGAATTTAGTCAGTAAAAAATTAATTCCAGAATTTAGCCAGTGCAATTTACTTAGTCTTTGAGCTAAAATTTAGCTGGCACAAAATTAATTAGTCAAAGGTGCAATTATTAAGTTAGCCTTGATATCAATTAAGCCTTTCATCCTTACTTCAAGTATAGTTAAACTAATATTATTATATTATTATTACTAATTCACCTATTTTAAAAAAAATTTATGAATTTTGTTTAATACAGTTAACACTGTTTTCTTTTTATCTGGGTTTGCAAGATTAAGATTACTTTTTTTTTATTCTTTTTTGATTATCTTTTGATTTTAACTAAATTATTTATTGGTAAATCTTTAGGAATTTCAGTCTTGTAAAATGTAGTATAGGTAGAGATAAAACAAACAGAAAATAAAATTTGATTAGTGATTTTATCAACTTTACACATATTTTCACTTCTACAGACAAGTATTTTATCAGCAATTTACATTTCTTCAAATTATTTATAAGGTTAACATTGTGAAAATTTTTATTTTGTCAAAAGATCTATTTAAGTAATTAAAGATATTAACCTGTCAAATAATAAAAAATATATATATTTTTGTAATAACTATAAATATTGTTTTTTTATTAATCACAAATTTAGGAATTGCAGAATATAAGACTCATTTAAAATATGTAGTTTACTTGATAGATTTTGTTTGAATTTTAAAGAAAGAAAATTTAGAAAGCCATTGAAATAAGATAATAAGACACAAACTTTCTTAAATTATTTACATTATTTTTAAGGGATAATAATTCAGCTAAACAATACAAAGCAGATCAGCAACCAAGTTATCAATTCTGAACTTAGGTATTCCTGATAGGTTTTTTATGATGATATGTAGTTTATTAAAGAAAGTTTAAATAAGTTTATTAGAAAAATCACTTATTTTTTGAACCTTGAATTTTGCTTTATTAAGCATGTTTTTATTTATTTTAGAACAAACATATTTTCTGAAAATTCGTTAACTTTTTCATTAGGAATAATGTAATCTTTAAATGCTGGTTGAAATTTAATTTTCAATATTTTTATATTATTTTTTGTAAATTTAAATACTTAAATATTGATATAATTTGGAAATAAGAGTTGTAAGAAATTTGACAAATACAAACATGAAAAAAAATTAATTATCAAGTTTATTATATGTAAAATGTAATTTTTTATATAGTAGCAAATTGAATTTTCAAAGGTTAATTAGATTAATAAGTCAATTATGTATAAAATGTAATTTTTTATAATAAATTTCACCAATGATTTTAAAGTTAGTTATTTTTTCTATTGTATAATGATAAATTATAAGTAATATATAAGCTATACACTGGTCAAATGAACAAAAATCAGAATCTTATTAATGACGCAAATATGCATAAATTGGATATTCTATTTATGAAAATTCATGAATCGAAAATTCCTATTCATAAATTAGAAAAAATTGACTACTTATACTTAATAAATCTTAATAAATTTAGCTATTAATCGGAATCCTATTCATGATAAAACTGTCCTATTTTTTTTATTTGACCAGTGATACATATTATTAAAACTATTAAATTGAGTTAGATTATATCTGTTGTCCAAATTCAAAATCCAAATGTTAAAATTTCAAATGTCAAAATTTCAAATCTCAAATTTTAAATTATAATTAATATTTTTTGCTAAAATCCCAAATCCCAAATCCCAAATTCCAAATTCCAAATTTCAAATACTAGTAATTTGTACATTTTGGCATTCCAAATCCTAAATGATTTGGGATTTAAATAACATGTATAAGTTAGATACAATTAAAATTGAAAAAAATTGAAGTTAAGTTAAAATAAATTTTGATTTTTACTAGTAATTGACACAATTAATTTAGACGCAATTGAAATTTTAAGAGTTGAGTTTATATTATATTTGCACACAAAATTATTTTGAAGTCTTAAAATTTTAACTTTTTTTTTCAAAATTGCAATTTTGAGATTTTAAAATAATTTAACATATAAATATAGTTAAGTTAAGATCAAATTAGTTTTAATGACATGTATAATACAAGTAGAAAATCCATTTATTATTGCACAATCAAAATGGAAAATAGAATAATAATAGGTATTATATTATTGTAAATCAATTTAGTCATGTATCATGAATTATTATTTGTTATCTAAATTAGTATATATTGATTTAAAATCAATTGTCAATTAGTAATACGATGACATAAGTAATGACAAGAATCATGATATAGATGATGGCATGCATAATGGCATATCTGATGGCACATGTAATAACATAAATGATAGTAAGAATTATTAATTATAGATAAGCTGAATTTTCTTTTAATCTCAATTCTCAATTCTTTATAGTTTTAATACATACAGTACATTTTAGTACAAATCTATTAAATGTATTTAACTTACAATTAGTAATAAATTGATAATAAAGTCTTAGTGATATTAAATATTATAATTTATATACTTTGATATTATTATTCTTGATAAATAATAATCTTTTTCATTTGTTGAAAATCTTGTAGTTAAAGAATTAGTTTCTTTATTAATTGTTTTTGTGATGATAGAGATTTGTTTTCTATAAACCTCTTTAAAACTTCACCCTTGTCTTTTTTAAATAAAACCACATATTTAAATCTTTTACTGTTGTATTTATTTACAAACCTTTCAACTATAGCATATTATGTATAGCTAGTACTTCTAAAAAGTCAGGTCTGACCTGAAAACCTGACCTGAACCCAGGGTCAGGGACGATTATACAATTTTATAAACTTGGAGGTTAAGGGTTATAATTTTTTGATTTGGGTCATAAATATTATAATATTTCAAAAATTACCATAATATGTGACTCAAAAGACCTGGGTATGTTACACCTCACTATCTGAAAACATGAATTGTACCCGGGGGTACTTTGCATGGGAAAGAATATTATAACTATATAAATTTACTATTTAAAGATATAAAATATTATACACAAATTATGATTATTCTATAAGACACAAGTATACATTAAAATATATTGAAAATTTACAAATTTTTATATAAGGGTACATTTCATGGGGATACTTTGCCCGGGCGGATATTTTGGGCCACATATTACAGTTATACATGTTCCCAAAATTGATTTTGGATTTTTGAGGTATTTCGACTTTTTGAGATTTATGCAAAATTTATTTTATATATGGAAGTAAAAAAAATACCCAGTTATGTATATCTTCTGTCAAAGAATAAATCTGGGTAGTCAAAAAATTTCGGGTTTTAAGTAAAATAATTTCGTCTTCTATGAAAAACTATTTCGACTTTTTTCCCCGAAATTGCAATTTCGGGGCCCCAAAATAATTTTGCGTGCAAGTATAATTACAGTAGTGTTTTAATTGTTTGAGATGAATTAATAAAAGTTGTTTCCTGAGTCATTTTACATATATTTTATTATTTTACTAATAAAGATTTTTCATTAGTTATTGTAAGATTTGATGCAAAAAATGTAGTTTGTAATAATAATTATATAAATTAATTATTAATTTATATTTATAACTTGTTAACTTATATAAATTAACTTGCATGATCTTGCATAAACTTGTATGAACTTGCATAAACTTGCATAAACNATGTTCCCAAAATTGATTTTGGATTTTTGAGGTATTTCGACTTTTTGAGATTTATGCAAAATTTATTTTATATATGGAAGTAAAAAAAATACCCAGTTATGTATATCTTCTGTCAAAGAATAAATCTGGGTAGTCAAAAAATTTCGGGTTTTAAGTAAAATAATTTCGTCTTCTATGAAAAACTATTTCGACTTTTTTCCCCGAAATTGCAATTTCGGGGCCCCAAAATAATTTTGCGTGCAAGTATAATTACAGTAGTGTTTTAATTGTTTGAGATGAATTAATAAAAGTTGTTTCCTGAGTCATTTTACATATATTTTATTATTTTACTAATAAAGATTTTTCATTAGTTATTGTAAGATTTGATGCAAAAAATGTAGTTTGTAATAATAATTATATAAATTAATTATTAATTTATATTTATAACTTGTTAACTTATATAAATTAACTTGCATGATCTTGCATAAACTTGTATGAACTTGCATAAACTTGCATAAACTTGCATAAACTTGCATAAATTCACATAAACTCCCATAAACTTATATAAACTCGATTTGATTTGGGGGTTAGGGTCATAGGAGTTAGGATCATACTTTGAAACTTGACTTGGGGGTCAGGGTCACATCTCCAAACTCGAGTCAATTCAATTCAATTTGACCCTTTAGGAGCACTACATATAACTGCTATGTGATTTTTTATACTTAGTTTTTTTCTATTTTTCTTTGAAGGTATAAATAGGCCAACAACATACACATATGGTAAACGTTAGCAGTAATATCTAGTAATATTGTGACAACATGAAATTTTTATTGTTGAAATTGTTGTAATTATAATCATTTTCATTTGTTCTTTCAATATGATCTTACAAAAATTCGATCATCCGAAGTTGTGTGTAACAATAAAAACCAAATACTGATAAAAATAAATTCGATCATCCGAAGTTCAGTCAACAAATTAAAATTTTTATGGGTAAGTAAAAGATCGAATTTTGACTGTATATTGTATTAAAATTTATTTTATCATAAATTTCATCATAACAGGGATTTTTGTGTCGACTTAACACATAAAAATCAAAGTAAAAAATCGTTACCAGCTCATAAATAAAAGTCCATAGTGTTAACCCTTAAAGAACACCTTAAATTTGACGCAGCTCTTCCCGAGCAACCCATAAGAATTTGTAATGCTTAACTAACTGCGTAGCGCAAAGGCCAAATTGATTGTAATACCATTCAATAAATTTTCTTTGTATAATTGTTCACGCTCGAATTGTTTTTGCTGTCTTTCTTGCACGTTTGACCTTTTTGATACCCATAATCCATATCGTAGTAAGTTCAGCTTTGGGTTTAGTTTTGAGCTCTATATAATCTTTGTAGCTAATATCACAGTAAGCATTTCCCGTAAATTTGCTCATCCACTTATTAAAAGAATAACCTGTTCTGTTAGGGATCCTCTCAATTAATTGAATAAAAACGTGACTTCTTAAGATCTCGCAAATAATTTGATCTTGATAATTTTTAACGGAAAATGATGTTGCGTAGTAGGAACTTGAGTGCATTCTTCGGTATCAAGAAAATTGAAATTAAAAATGGGATTGGATTTTTAGGTATTTCTCGATAAATACAAATTGTTCTGCCCAAGATTTATTAGATAATTCATAAATAAATTAATGTTATTATATATAGAAACAAATGTGCAAAATATACGTTATTATTCTCATACGCCTAAACCACTAGAAGGAATTCGTGTCTTAGAATTAGGACAGGTATACATATGAATTTTTATTACAAATTTGCATGAATGATGAAGTTATAAAAAAATTTGATTATATCAAATTATTCTTATAAAAGTTAATCGCTGGTCCATTTTGCGGAACAATTCTTGGGTAATTTTCTTTATTCATTTTATGAGAATAAAAAGTGTCATCGTAACATCACTAATTTAATTATTATTATTATTATTATTAATAAAAGATATTATGGTGCAGAAGTGGTGAGTTTCTTAATATTTATATGATGCCTTTCTGATGAATGAGTGATTAACATTTTTCTTTCAGATAAAGGTAGAACCACCAGAAATGGGAGATCCTATTCGGGTTTGGCGGAATATTGATATCGACGGAACTAGTCCTTGGTTTCGGTCAATTGGTAGAAACAAAAAATCTTGCGAGATTAATCTGCGAACTCAAGAAGGAATAAAGTAAGATTAGATATTATGAATGAGATATATTATCATCTTGTGCAATTTAATTCAAATTTTTCACCCAGACTTGCTCGTCAATTGGCAGATAAAAGTGATGTTTTAATTGAAAATTTTCGACCTGGGGTTATGGAAAAGTGGGGACTTGGTCCTGGTAAGATCAAGTCATAATTACATTGTGCAATTTCATAAATGTTCTATATAAATAAAATATATTTACTTGTTGTATTTTTATAGATGAATTATATAAAACAAATCCTTCTTTGATTTATACACGTGTTTCTGGCTTTGGGCAAACAGGTCCTTACTCAAAGAAACCTGGTTTTGCATCAGTATGCGAGGTAAACTTAATAATAATAATAATAATAATAATAATAATAATAATAATAATGGTAACTGAAATATTCATGATTAATAAAGTATTGGGTTAATAATTTTAAAGGCAATGGCAGGTTATCGTTATATTAATGGATTTCCTGGTCAACCGCCAGTACGTCAAAATATTTCTATGGGTGATTCTCTAGCTGGATTGACTTCTGCATTCGGTACTGTTATGGGTCTTTTGGCGAGAAATAAACTCTCATCAAATGCAATTTCAGGTCAAGTAATTGATGTAGCAATTTATGAGAGCATATTTAATATGATGGAAGGAATTTTACCCGAATACGATAGGTTTGGAGAAGTAGGTAATTCCAATATTTTGAGAGAACTTTTATGTATATTTTCTAAGGATAATAATAATAATAATAATGAATTATTTGATACAGATAAGACAACCTTCCGGTACATCTGTAACTGGTATCGTGCCAACAAATGCTTACCTCTGTTCAGATTCTAAAAATGTAATTATTGGTGGAAATTCAGATACAATATACAAGCGACTAATGAAAGTTATTGGGAGAGAGGATCTTGCTACTGAAAATTATGCAACAAACAAAGAACGCGTTCAACATAAAGATTTAATTGATAATGCAATATCAGATTGGTCACGTAAATATTCTTCTAAAGAAGTGATTGAAAAATTAGAGAAAGAAAACATTCCATGTGGGCCTATTTATAATATTCAAGATATTGTGCAAGATGAACATGTTCAATCACGTGGTATACTTGAAACTGTTAGAGTGAATGAAAATAAGGAAAATGGTGGTTGGGATTTAAAGGTAATAAAGGAACATATATGTTTAATATGTTAATTGTATTCAATAATTACAAGTCTAAATTTTTTATCATTTAACAAAGATTCCGGCCATAACACCAAAACTTAGCGCAACACCTGGTGAAACAACTTGGGCTGGACCAGATTTAGGACAACATAACCGTGAAATTCTTATGGATATTTTAGGATTAGAAGAGGAAGAAATTAAAAAACTACAAGATAATAAGATTATTGGTAAAACTTTATGAAAAGTTTTGAACAATTCACAGAATTGAGAATTTATTTAATCAATAAATTAAAAATTCATGTTTAACATCTTAAACAACCAATATTTATGTTTAACCAGTTAAAAAATAATAATGCATGATAAAAATAATAAGAAATAAATAAATGAATCTAATAATAATAAATAAAATGTGTCTAGTAAAATACAATTTTAAAAGTGTCTATAAGAAATGTTACTCCCCGAAAATTTTATTATTGGATTCCTAAGGTCTCCCAAGCTTTAATTAAAATATCCACTTTAGAAGGCTCTCTAACTGCAACTCGTACATAAGTTGGTCGATTATATCCCGGATTACCACTTCTAACAGGTACACCAGCAAATTTTGCTTTGGCAACGGCATCTTCAGCAATTTTAATTGACTTCATATCAATCCATACCCAAGATAAAAAATCTTTTCCATAAAATATCCATTTACAATTTTCATCATTATGAAAATTAACGATAGAATTTGAAAGTTCCTTTAATCTATTAACAAGTTCTTCACGCCATCGGATTGTAAATTCCCATGTTTGTTCCATATACTTATTATCTTTAACTACTGCATCCAAAAATGCCAATGCTGGACTATTAACACTCCATGGAATTTGTATTTGTTTTAATGAATCACAATGTTTATTTGTAGGGCACACCACAGATCCAATACGTAAACCTGTACATGACCAAATCTTAGTCCAAGAGTGAATAATGTATATAGAAATTTTCCTTGTTTCATATAGTGAATTAATAAAATCATGTTGAGAAGTAAGAGAGTCAGATCGGAACTTGGAAGATAGCCAAGGCTGCATTGATTCATCTTCATAAAAAGTGCAACCGGTCAGTATGATTATTATAATTATAAATAAAGTTACGAATAAAGCCACACCACACAAATATTTATTCATACCGACAACAACGAAACCTCCATCTTCAGCATTATCAATGATCCACTGTTTTAATTCTTCAATAATTAAATAATCTCCAGTGGGATTACACGGATTTACAATACATGTGAGCATGGCTTTTGTTTTGTCTTGAGGATGAAGAATAACACGACCATTATTTTCTGCTGACCTTTGATATTCTTTATACTATGAAAGAACCGATGATGGAATAAATATATGTTTTATTTAATTTATTAAATTTCATAATACTTTAAAATCAAAAATCAATTAGATGAAATGATTTTTTACTTGAATATCCCAAGGACCTGGTTTCCAAGGACCTTTCGGAGCAGAACGTATTACCAAATCGATTAATTCGCTTGCACCATTTCCAATAAGCAACCGGTCTTTATGTCTTAAATAACTATCAGGCCAAAGAAACCGTGCAAGGGAAGTTTTAGAAGGTTCTTGGTTTGCTGGAGGATAATGATGACAAGTGTAACACTGAAAAGTAAAAGAATAAAATACTGTTAAAGAAAAAAAAACACACAGTAATCTACATCTAAGTATCATACCATCCAATTAAATAACATCAACATATAAAATTACTTACGGCTTCTCTAGAAGCTTCTAGCGCAGTTTTAGGTGTTCCCAAGGCATTGGTGGTGACTGAAAAATCTTCCTTAAAATTATCTAAAAATTTCCAATCCTGACCACCATGAAATTGTTGTAATTTTGTATTCCATACGTTTGAACCATCGGAATTATTATTATTTAATTTCCCATTTTCAATCATTTTTTTTTTTAAAAAAAAATCAAAATCAAAATTTAAAATTTAAAATTTAAAATAATGATGTCGAAAAAAGATCTATTTTTATTTAGATAAAAAATTTCATCGATATTCCAAAAATGGAAATGGATGAAAAAAAACAGCATGTAACCTAACCCCACGCAGAAATGGAAAAAATGACGGCTAACAAAACAATAATTGTCGATCTGCGTGGGGCAAAGCAGACAGGTTATATCCTGAAAAATCATGCGAAAAAAAAATTATAAATAACGGATTTAGATTCCCCCTTTTCCCCAATAATTGAATGAATCATGCACCCGAATCTCGCATATCATGAACATCCAAGTATGTATCTCTAAATAGTACGAATTTAAAATTAAAATTCATAATCATATGTTTCTGAAATTTTATAGAATGTATTGATATTATTCTTCGCCTTGAAGAATGCCATCGATCTGGATTTATTAACAGATTTTTTGGTGGGTGCAATGATATTAAACGAGAACTTAACGAATGTTTAACCATGGAGGTTTGTTTGACTATTTTTATTTTTATTTTTTAGTTTTATTAATGTATTTTCACTTCTAATATTTTTCAATACATAAATATGTAAAATATGTAAATTTTTTCATAAATTTTGTTACATTAAGCATCAAATTAAAAGACGTAAAAATGCAGAAGAAGCAGGAGATAGACGAAGAAAAGTTGAAAAATTATGGAAAGAATTGGAAGAAGAAAATTAAAATTAATTGAAAACTCATTTTTTGATACTTTTTATAAAAACAGAAAGATCATTATTATAATCATTATTAATTTATATAATGTTCAAAATATTTATTTATAAAACAAAATATTTTCAGTTACCAAAGTTTTACCAAATGACAACCTAAAGAAATGCATTTCGTATTATTTCTTATTGATTATGTTTCTTTTTATTTTTGGCTATAACAAAGAAAAAAAAAAAAAAGAAGGTATACTGTCCGTTCTAATATGTATAAAGAATTCAAATAATGAAAATATAGATATATAATAATAAGATAATATACATACGATTTTACATTATTTCTTTTTGCTAGAAGTTGCTGCTGATTTGCGGGCTGCAGATCCGTTCTGAAAAATATTTAAATAAATAAATATATTTTTGAATATAACTAAACTATATATATAATTATTTATATATATATACCAAGCCCATTTCAGCCAAATCTTCATTAGCCTCATTCTCATGCAATTTATAAGTCACTGACGGTCGTACAACAATCATAAGTTAAGTTTTTAATATGGTATGGTGTTACAAAATCATGTGAATGATTGCTCATTCTAAATATAGAAATATGTGAATATAAAAGAAAAAAGGATATCTATTTGCTTTGTTTTTTTCACTTTTACTTCAACTTCGTGTGTAGTTCGAGTACGTAACCTTCGTTGTGGATGACTACGCAATGTACCCTCCATAGCGGTATCTTTTGATTTTAAAATAATAATGATAATCTTAAAAATCCAATTTATATGAATCATTTATAATAAAAAGTAAATACCATTATGTATATCATAACTTTCATAGTCTTCTGCAAGTTTTCGTTTTTTTTCTTCAATTTCTGCTATTATTCTATCATTTATGGCTTGACGCTGCGTCTGTTCATCATGTAAATCAAAATTTAAAATTATTAAAATGATTAAAAAAAAACAAAAGTAAAAACTTATTACATACTTGATAATATTCGTCTATGCGTGTTGTTTCGGTTTCATACTCTTTTTGTATGCTTTTTTGTCGACTAATCAATGCTAACGAATGTCTTTCTAATTTTTGATCACGTTTGTCGATAATCTGTTGTAATCGTTCTTCATATTCAGGATGAGTGCCTAATATTATTATTATTAAAAAAAATAAAATTTCATATTATAATGACGTTTGGTATGAACTACTTATATAAACTCCTAATACCTTTAGGATTTTTATAATGTAGCATTCATTCAAACCTTCTCGTACTGCCTTAATTTCTTCATCAATTTGTTTTAATTTTTCTTTATATATCCTACAAAAAAAAAAAAAAAAGTTTAATACGTTCAACGTGATTTTGAACTCCGAAATCAAAAGACCGAACACAAAGTTCATGAAGGATTAAAAAAAAAAAATGAATGGCTTACTCGTCCTTTCTCCTAGAAAATTCCGAATTTAAATAATTAAGTTTAGTTAAAATATTCTGTCGACTTTTTAATGTCTCTTGATCGATTGGAGAGCTATTATTCGCTAATAAAATGAAAGAAAATGGAATTCAAAACAAAAAATTAAATTAAATAAACTCAGAAAGCATTTTTTATGAAGAAACATAAAAGAGATTAAAAAATTATTTAAAGAATGGTTAGAACCTTAATTATTTGGAACCCCCCAAAAAATAAGATAGAAAGATATATATAAATATATAAAAGTACCTGTTGAAGTTTCGTTTTCTTCACGTTCTAACTTAGTTCCTCTCATAATCTCGTCTTCAACAATTCTTAATGTTTCTATTCCAAATTGGTTGNACCTTCTCGTACTGCCTTAATTTCTTCATCAATTTGTTTTAATTTTTCTTTATATATCCTACAAAAAAAAAAAAAAAAGTTTAATACGTTCAACGTGATTTTGAACTCCGAAATCAAAAGACCGAACACAAAGTTCATGAAGGATTAAAAAAAAAAAATGAATGGCTTACTCGTCCTTTCTCCTAGAAAATTCCGAATTTAAATAATTAAGTTTAGTTAAAATATTCTGTCGACTTTTTAATGTCTCTTGATCGATTGGAGAGCTATTATTCGCTAATAAAATGAAAGAAAATGGAATTCAAAACAAAAAATTAAATTAAATAAACTCAGAAAGCATTTTTTATGAAGAAACATAAAAGAGATTAAAAAATTATTTAAAGAATGGTTAGAACCTTAATTATTTGGAACCCCCCAAAAAATAAGATAGAAAGATATATATAAATATATAAAAGTACCTGTTGAAGTTTCGTTTTCTTCACGTTCTAACTTAGTTCCTCTCATAATCTCGTCTTCAACAATTCTTAATGTTTCTATTCCAAATTGGTTGTCATCACCGTCTAAAATAGCGCTGTGCATTATAATATCAGGGTCTCGAGTATGGTCAATGTCAGACGACTCTCCTTCGTAATAACTAGGTTTTGCAGTTTGTCGTTGTGCTCGTTTTGAAGCCTTGTTATGAGAAGCTTTATAGTCTGCAGGAGACATTTCGTTAAAGCAAGAATATCTAACTACACTTAATTATAATAGGGAAAAAAAGGTTGATATTTAAGAAGTTTTTTGAATAAGTTATCAAAGGGAGATACCAATTAAGAAAAGAATTTACATTTCCAACTTCTCTATTTATACCAAGTGAAAAAAACAAATGAATAATCTATCAATAATCGCCAATTAAAATTTAAAAATTTAAGGATCTGCGTTCACTAAATTTTTATTTATCTCAGCGTGATTTATTGAAATTTATAGCAAAGTTTTAGCGAGGGGTTTAATGTTTGTGTCATTAAAATTGTTATACATACATAAATATACATAATACACAATAATATATATAATATATATAATATATATATATATAATAATTAAGGTGAAATATCACATATATATGTATATATATATATGATATATATATATTGTTATATCATCAAAATTAGATACGCGTATTTAGTGAATTCGAATTTTATTAGAAAGTTTGGAATATAACATTTATGATAATTCATAATTAAATAATGTTGAATATCAACCAATAACTCATTCAGAATTTGATAGTTTGCATAATAAATATTCATCTTTGAACGATTAGTTATACCATTTCCGTAATAAAAGAATTAAATATTATTAATTTTACGTTTTTTTACTCGAGATTTTTTTTTAATAATAACAAGAATAATGATCCGAAATAATATTTATAACTAGATCTGCATCATCAGATATGACGTATCGTAAAAAACTTCTTTTTCTTTTTTTTTTTCTTCCATATAATTTCAACCAAAAAAATGGTTTCGACGAATAATTCTGACATTGATGTAGTTAAGAATTTCCTGCATACTCCTGAAAGCATTGAAACTTCCGAATTAGTTACTGCTTTAGGAATTATGAATATTTCACTTGATGGTGAGTAACATTATTATTTGATACAGAATGTTATTTTTATATATTTATATATATTTTGTATGCTGGAACAGGTTCTAATTTCGAACAGAAAATGCAAAATATTTTGTCTGTCATCCCTCTCACTTCAATTTTTACGCTTTTGGGAAGTGTTAATAAAGCGGTAACATCCGTAACTTGTAAAATTCTTGATAAATTATTACGACCTATGAATTATAAAGATATAAATTCTTCAGGACTCGAGGTTTGCATAACTGAATGAATTTTTATTCTTATTTGAATCGATTGAAATCAATTAAATTTATTAAGATATATAATTAAATTATATTAGGAATATTTGATAATTGGTTTGCAATTCGATTCTCCCGAAGTTCGAATTCTTTCATTACATCAGATTGAAAAATCCCTTGAGTCTGAAGAAGCTATTCAAGATTTGGTAAAACTTTCTTTTCTTTTCCCAAATAAAATCACCTTGTTCTCCCCCCTCCCTCCCCCCATTGTTACTTAAAATTAATTATATTCTTTTTAGATCAAATCACCACTTTTCCCTAAAGCACTGGAATGTTTAGGATATGATGACATTCCAACTTCAACCAAAGTGTCAGATTTCTTTATCAAGGTTCGGTAAATCACAATATTATTTAAATAAAAGAAAAAATCATATTCAATTTAATTTTAATTTAATACTTTTTATAATAATTATTTAGCTTGCCAATACTAGTGATTCTGGATTGCAAGCCTTATTTAATTCGGAATCTGTTGCCATTTTAAAAAGACTTTCCGAGGGGTAAACTTTGTGTTAACAAAAACAATTAAGTTATCATCTTCTAAAATGGGTTTGATTTCTCATCTCCCTTAAACTAATTCAGAAATGAAACCATAAAGTTTCGTGTGTTTGATTTGATTGCTCGAATATCAACATCATCTTCAGAGGCATTCCAATTATGCATATCAACTGGTGCTCTGGATTCAATAACTTCTGAATTAAATTCTGATGATTTATTGGTTAGGTTAAATGCAGTGGAAACCTTTTCTAAGGTTGGAAATTTTAGAATTTAAATTTGAAGTTCTTTTTTTTAAAAAAATTAATTTTAATCATATACATTAAATATATTAAACATACATATACATGTATATGTGATTTAGATAATTCAAAGTAAATCTGGTTATTATTTTCTAGAAAGGTCTGGGATTATAAAATCACTTGTTGATTATTTAACACAAGATGATGACAAGGACATTGTACTTGTTCTAGTAAAATCTGCTTCCCTCAAATTTTTTGGGAAATTATCTGAAATTGAGGTGAGGTTTGACCCTTTATTCCCATTACTACTGATATGAATATTATTGTCAATATTTTATTAATGAAGTATTTTTTTTTTTTTTTTTAAAAAAAAAAGGAGGTAGATTTTTCTGAAGTAGAAAATAAATATAAAATTCTCACTCAACTTGATGCACATCTTTTGAGTGATAATTTAGAACTCAAGGTTTTTTTCTAAAATTTCAAATTATCTAAACAATTCTTTTTCAAATAAATATTATTTTTATTTTTTTTTTGAATTTATTTTTATTTTTATTTTTTTTTAAAAAAAAAAGACAACTACAATTAGTGTTATTGGAATGATTGGCCATAATCCTCTTGGTCTTAAACTTTTGTACAATTGCACATCTCCTAACATTCTTAGCCATTTTATGGACCTTTATCATAGTTCAACAGGAGAAGTGAAATTAATATGCATGCAGACTATTTCATGCTTAATTGGTACAAGGTAAAATTTGCTCATAGAATTAGATATATATATTGTAATAATAATATATTAAGTTGTTGTTTAATTATTTTACCATTCTAGTGATTCTTCAACTGATGAAATAGATAATATAACGGAACAAATATATCAACAAATTGGAGGTATTATGATTTACTTCAGAAAAATGTTNTGACCCTTTATTCCCATTACTACTGATATGAATATTATTGTCAATATTTTATTAATGAAGTATTTTTTTTTTTTTTTTTAAAAAAAAAAGGAGGTAGATTTTTCTGAAGTAGAAAATAAATATAAAATTCTCACTCAACTTGATGCACATCTTTTGAGTGATAATTTAGAACTCAAGGTTTTTTTCTAAAATTTCAAATTATCTAAACAATTCTTTTTCAAATAAATATTATTTTTATTTTTTTTTTGAATTTATTTTTATTTTTATTTTTTTTTAAAAAAAAAAGACAACTACAATTAGTGTTATTGGAATGATTGGCCATAATCCTCTTGGTCTTAAACTTTTGTACAATTGCACATCTCCTAACATTCTTAGCCATTTTATGGACCTTTATCATAGTTCAACAGGAGAAGTGAAATTAATATGCATGCAGACTATTTCATGCTTAATTGGTACAAGGTAAAATTTGCTCATAGAATTAGATATATATATTGTAATAATAATATATTAAGTTGTTGTTTAATTATTTTACCATTCTAGTGATTCTTCAACTGATGAAATAGATAATATAACGGAACAAATATATCAACAAATTGGAGGTATTATGATTTACTTCAGAAAAATGTTTGGTGGTTATCCTTTTTTTTTCCATTTTTAACATTCTTAAACAAATGTTTTCTTATATAGGATACCCAACACCTCTTAAAACTTTAATGATCAATGCAAAAGTAACTATTGAAGAGGTTCGTATAGCGAACTTTGCAATCATGCAAGAAATAGCCTCACATCCATGGGGAAAAATTGAGATGTCAAGATCCAAAGAATTTATTGATTATGTACTCAATCGTACCACAGAGTCTACTCATAAGGGTAAAGAGTGGAAGTATTCTATAGTTCAAAATCTACACTCTAATTCTGGTACACTTATCGCACCAAATGTTCTTGAACGTCTTAGAAAATATTTGAGCGAAGGTCCTTTTTATGTAAGAACTACAACCATTGTTGCGCTCGAAAGTGGATAAAAGTTGCGGAAATTTGATGAATGACAATTTTTGGGTATTTGCACATTTTAGTTATTTATTATTTTTGATTCAATAAATAAATAGAATATAATATTACAATATTTCAAGTATATTTCTGTTGTTTTGGCAGTATTATATATATATATTATTACATATATGTAGCTGCTTGTTGAAATGGTTCTTCAAGATGTTTGGTTAATGCATCAATCTTTAATTATAAATAATAATTAATAAATTTCTTCTCGATGAAAAAGAACAAAACCAAAAAAAAGATAAATAAAAACCTTTGCTTTTAGCATTCCTAATTCGACCTCAGGCTTTGCAACAAGACATAAAAACATATTGTTATTAACAGTTGTAATTACAACATTTCCTTCCTAAAAAAAATTGTTAAAGTGAAAAATTACGTAATGCAAATAAAATGGTTAAAAAAATTCAAATAAAAATTCAAAATTCAATCGTTACCTCACATCCTACCAACAAAAATTTCAATGCGTTCCCATTCATAACGCTTTTACCATTTCTTTCTATAGTATTCCAAATATTTGATGCTATGGCGGCATAAACTCTAGCTTCACGATCTGAGTCAGATATAAACGCTAAAGGAGAACCTTCGGAATTTAAAAGACTATCATAATTTTATATTTATTTTATATTTTAAAAAATAATTATTTATTTGAATAAATTTTTTGGTGTCGGGAAATTAACTATGTGATATACATACAGTGTTGCCTTTACACCACCAGTGGTTGCTTGTTTAAGAACTAGAGATATTGTCTTTGGTTTAAGCATTAGATATTTTATGAATGAATTACATTATATAATCTTTACAATCACCTTATATAACCTAGTAATGTAATGTTATATAAAAACCTCTATATAATCACAATCCCCTATAATCACATATTTTCTAACGTTAAAAACCTCGATTCTAAAACTCTCATTTTTTTTATATTAATACTACATCTAATACAATTTAATTAATATCGGCGTGGCATATACCAAATTATATTTCATATTCGAAGTCAGAAACAGTTTATCATTGTACTTTGCTATCTTTTTTTCTCTTTTTCTGAATATATGGAACGAAAAAAGGCGTAACTATAAATCCATTAACCAAATCTCACGAGGCTTGGTCTCATTTTTTTGAATAATAAAAAATTCCTTGATTCTATTAAATGAATATCCATATACACTATTTAGTCGGAACTTTTTTTATCTGCAAGGTTTTTTCCGTAGAATATTTCTAGAAGATAAATTTGATTGGTCGGGTATTTTACTACTTCGAAAGAATTTTTTCTTTATATATATATAGCATTACTGTTTGTTTTAAATAATTTACATTTAAAAATAAAATATATCCTGAAATATTTTTTTTTTAACGACTAACGGATCTCCTCGAAAGAAATAAATATCTTTCTAGTAAGAACTTAATTTTTTACAATAATATTTTCAATTTATTTTCAATTTAAAGCGATAAATATTACCACTTTTTTTTTCGATAATCTTGAAAAAAATTTTTTTTTTTTTTTTATGTTTCAGAACAGAATTATTTTCTGCTAACAAAACACCAATCTCTTATTAATTAATTACGCGATTTACTTTTAAGACCTTAAAACATATTTGATCAGCTGTTAAGGGGGCGGAATTAAAGGATTAATAATGGCAATTTGAGATCTTGTAATATGATTTGTTTGTGAAATAGTATTAAATCAATGTAAGTAAGATCAGATCGTGGGAATTCTACACTTTACCTTTTCGATAATGTACTATAATAAATTCAATAAATAAATAATAATGACCAAGTTTTTTTATTATTATTATTAATTAAAAATANATAATTTACATTTAAAAATAAAATATATCCTGAAATATTTTTTTTTTAACGACTAACGGATCTCCTCGAAAGAAATAAATATCTTTCTAGTAAGAACTTAATTTTTTACAATAATATTTTCAATTTATTTTCAATTTAAAGCGATAAATATTACCACTTTTTTTTTCGATAATCTTGAAAAAAATTTTTTTTTTTTTTTTATGTTTCAGAACAGAATTATTTTCTGCTAACAAAACACCAATCTCTTATTAATTAATTACGCGATTTACTTTTAAGACCTTAAAACATATTTGATCAGCTGTTAAGGGGGCGGAATTAAAGGATTAATAATGGCAATTTGAGATCTTGTAATATGATTTGTTTGTGAAATAGTATTAAATCAATGTAAGTAAGATCAGATCGTGGGAATTCTACACTTTACCTTTTCGATAATGTACTATAATAAATTCAATAAATAAATAATAATGACCAAGTTTTTTTATTATTATTATTAATTAAAAATAACAAATATTATAATACTATCACATTAGAATTACACTATTGACTACTTTAAATTAAAAATAATAATTTAACATTTCTGGACAGAAGATTGTAATGTTCATAATCTCATTATTTTTCATTTCACCTTTCACATTCTGCCACTTTTTTTCCGAATTTACGAACGTAATTTTATTCTCTTTTGCTAATCTTTCTAAATGAACAGCATTGATTTCTTCACAAACATTGTAAATTCGAATTTGATCTTCTTGAGTATTAAATCTATTCGTATTTACTATCAAAACAACGTCTTCATAATGAAATATATTATTGAAATAGGTTGCAACCTTTTTTTGAAAATCTTGAAGTGAAATATCACGTAAAATTTTAATTTTAGTAGGTTTGGTATATGGCAATGACCAATAAAAGTGAAGGTTCATGCGAATATTATCTTTAATGGGATTTCGAATACTCGCAATATTCGTAACATTGATTGATTGTTTTTCGTGAATATCATTGATGTTTAGGTGATTTTGAACATTGATGGCGTTTAGTTGATTTTGAATATCGAGTTCGCTTTGAACGTTGGTATTTAGTTGATCTTGAATATCGATGTTGAATTTTCCTTGGACGTTGGTGTTAAGACGGTTATCAAATCTATTTTGGTAACTATCATTTCTTTTATTTTTTTTAATTTTTTGTCCTTTGGAATTTTCAAGTGGAGTAACCTTACTTTCAAAAGATTTCTTGATAGAGTTTGAGGAAAATTTGTCAACAACTTTTTCAAGGAATTTTCTTAAACGAGTACCAACCCGATTGGCGGAAGTAATACATTTTCTATTTGAACTACTTGAATTCGGCCAGTATTGATCTTGATCTAATAAATTAGTGATATTAAGTTCTGATTCATTATGTGATTCTTTAAATACAGTAGGAATGGGTTTCTTTTTGAAAATGACGGAGAACGGTCGAATAGTGGGAACATACATTTTTTAATTGATAAAATTGATAAATTGAAATTGAAAATCAAAAACACTTCGTTATGCGTATAAGATGTATATGACGTATATGACGCTAATTTAATTTGAAACAAGCAAGTTCCATCGCGTAGTATTTATATATACTCCCAAAGTCTTTGAAATTTTAAATATTAAACTTTAAGATTTAATTCTTTAATTACTATATTAATTTTATTAATTGTTTGTTGGACCTTTGTTTTTTTTTTATTCCAACTTGTTTGTAATTGTTTACATTTGTCATATTTGTCGTATTTGTTCAATGCACTATATCATTTTGTGTATTGAATTAACTAACAAACAAACAAAAGCGAAAAAAAAGAAAAGAGTAATGTAAATACAATGTTGAGAATAATACATTTTAATTAAAAGATATATAAAAAATATAAGATATTAATTAAAATAATACATAATACATTAAATATAATTATCAATATTCGTTAATTACCTATTATGAACAAATAGTAAAAATGATTAATTAATTAAACAATACAATATTTTATTAAACCGCAAAAATCATGTGTATACCAAAGTTTAAAGTGTCCACGCGTTAATTAAAATCTTTGTTGGAAATGTTTTTTGTTGTATTGTATCAAGAAACGTTTTTCCTAAATTAAATTAAATTAAATCAAAATTAAATTAAAATTCAATTAGAATTAAATCAAAATTAAATTAAAATTAAATTAAAATTAAATTAAAATTAAATTAAAGGTTAAATCATTTTCTTATTGAAAAAAAGATTGATATGGTTGGAACCAGATTTACATATTAGAACAAAATTATAAATGTTAGGATGAAATATTAGAATATTAAATTTCAGAGTTCTTTAGAAAAACTGAAGACCTTTTTAAAATGTAATTGTTATGACAATTTCAGGTTTATGTGGAAGAAAACTGTATAAAGAGTAAAAATTGTAAAGACCTTTGAATCCAAATACACAAATACATATAATCTATATAATCTTTATATATATATATATTAATAAAATGCTCCTTAAATTTCTTCAGAATCTTTCAAATAAAAAAAATCTATTAGTAAAAAATTTAAAAATTAAAAAATGTGATAAGGAAATTGTCAAAATTTCAAAAACATATCATCATCAAAAAAAAAATTGCAAATCAACCAAAAATATCTCCACCAATCCTTGTTTACCAAAGACCAAATGTCATTTATGAAAATTCGTGCCTTGAGATTTGCGAAATGTTAGAAATGTTAAACAATTGTCGATGATTTATTTAAAGAATTTTCTGAAATCAAGAAAATCGAGAAAATCGTTAATGGCAAAACTATTCACCACATTCACTACCTATTGTTTGGATCAATAGCCGAAATTATTGATATGGAAATTTTAAATATCACATTTCCTTAAAAAAAAAACACGCGTACAAATTTTAATTATCCGTTAATTTAATATGAAAATAGTTGACAAGTTTATCATATGATGGATTGTAAGTATATATATACAAATACGCATTTGATTATATATTTGAATTTGTTGCGAATCTGGACAATTATTAAAGAATTTAAAAATAAAATAAAACTTATTTTCAGTAATTCAAGTTAATATATTGGTCACTATTAATAACCAGTCACTTTAATATTAGAAGATCAAAGATGATTAAGAAATGTTGGATTAGTAAGACTATAATTAAATAGGAAAAGAAAATCAAAAACTAGAATTAAATTGGACTAATAGATATATAAAACCATATTAATACTAATACCCATTAGATAATATAGATAAAATAAGTCAACAAAGTTTACGCGATCTTTTCTCCGAGTGTCATATTGTTTTTTGATAATGAAGGAAGATTTATAAAAATTATAGATAATTATTATAACTCTTTCCTGATATGAATAACTTCAATGACTATACAAAATTTACAATATTCGAAAAAAAATTTGATTTAGGAGGATTTTCAATCCCATTTTTTGAAAACTCTTCTCCGAGTTTACGAACCGTAAAGATTTTCATTTAAACGTTTCTTTAAAGACAATTAGATTTCTTCTCCGGTTTCTTTAATTTATTTGATTTATTTGATTTATTTGATCTATTTGATTTACTTTCCAAACATGATAAACAGCTCATATGCACCTAAATTTTGTACTGATAAGAATAATTTAAATTTATGAATGTTTAGATTTTAGAAATTTTATCAATTTATTCAATTTTATTATTGATCTTATTGGTATGTGACTCTTCATTGCGAGAAATTTCAAACAAAATAATGTAAACAAGTCGTATTATTATTTCCGAAAATAAAGTATATCATGCAATATTAGTAATTTTATGATGCCGGCGTTTTATCAAGAATTTAAATCTACCATTTTTCAATCATAATGCTGGCAGCGTCATTTCAAATATTTCTATATTAAGGAAATAAGGCATGCTTTTTCCATAAAATTTTTGTTTGCTTGTCGCTCTTTATATTAAATGAAGAAATTATGGTGAATCATTCAAACTTGTAAAATTTATTACTTTTTTTGTTTGTGTTAAATGATTTGTTGTGTTACAGATTTTAATTCTTATAATTAAGAATGACACCATTACATTATTTTTTATTAGTTGAAAAAAATTATAAATATCCTTCTTTAGCTTTGACAAAATTTTCTTCAGTTTGTTTCGTTAAAATTCAAATTTAAGTGAAATCCCCCTCAAACACAACAATCATCCAAAATGAACGAGCAAACTCGCTCTAGCTTAGTGTTTATTAATTCTAATGATTCAAATCTTAAAATGAAAAATCACGTGGTAAACGATATCCAACAACTAAGTCAACTTCCGTTTCCTCCTACCATTAAGCCAAGCGAATTAATCTCATTTGCTGAAGGTAGTAGTATTCCAGCTAGAGCTCCCAACGCTTTTATCATCTATCGCAAATTATTTATTCAAAATTCCAAAAATAATGGATACACTTTTCCAATGACGGTCATTTCTACCATGGCTTCAAAATGTTGGAAGCTTGAACCGGATAATGTTAAAAAGGAATATAAAAGAATTGCGAGAGAAACGTTCATCTATAGAAAAAAAATTTGTCCCAAGCCCAAACGTGAAAGAAAGAGAAAAACATGGCTTATTGTTTCGGTTGATCAAATTAATAAGAACCGAACTAAATCTAAAAAAAAATCGAAACCGACACCTGGGAATCCTATTTCTCCCAGTACTTTTGTTAATTCAGAGAAGGAACATATTATAACTTCACAATCTCAGCCTTCAAATATCGTTACTAATTCTACTACTGAATATGTTCAACAACAAAATCAACAATCGACTTTAACAACCGAATCACGATTAGAATCTTTAATTTCAGATTTGGATTTATTCAAAGAGAGGACAGATGTTTATGATTCTCGAAATGAAAGCAGTAACAATTCTTTTGGTTCTAATCTTGAATTTAATTTCTTTCCAATTCAAAACGAAAATTTAAATAATTTGCCAAACGAAAATCAATCAGGAATTGATATTTTTGATTCTAGAAATTTAAACACACCATATTTTAATGTCGCTACCTTCCCAAATGAACCATTTATTAATCAAAATAATCAAAATAATAATAATCCATTAATATTCTTTTCGAGTTTATATAATCCGGTGGGAAATAAAGAATTGAACGACAATAATTCTTTTAATAACAATTTTTTTTATGGGTAGATTTTGATTTTTTTTAATTTCTTTTTACAACAACAATTAATATTAAGCACATCTCTAAGATTTTCTATGTTTAAATAATATTATTATTTAAGAAATAATCGGTTTTATTCGTTAATTTATCTATTCTTTAGATTTTTTTTTATTTATTTTTTAATAATAATTAAATAATCGTTTTAATTATTTGTATTTTAAGCAATTAAGGTTAAATTAAGATTAATAAAGGCCAATTAAGGTTTCGATTCGATTACATGCACTGTAATACAAACAGGGATTTCTGTCTGATAATCATTTCTCGTGACGTACAGAGTTTTAATCGGGATAAAAAGTTCAAGTCAAGGAGCAATTATTTTTAAACAATGAACATATAATGCCATTCATCCCAGGAGGCAGAGCCATGCCGATGGTACATAATGTTCGAAAATTTTTCTTTTGACAAGAAACCGTGACATTTAACTCAAAATCATATGACTATAAATGATCTGATAAGTTATTTTTTTTTTTGATGTACCGCCTATTTACAAATATACTTGCCTATTTATAAATTAGCCTTGCCTATTTGGTTAACGTAATGTAATAGCGGAAGATTTAATAATAATTTTGATGTATAATAATCATAATAATCATAATAATCATAATATTCATAATATTCAATATTCATAACTGATTATCGAAATTTCAATTTTATGAATTTTATGATATTTTTCTTTTATTAGATGTCAATTTTAATATCGAAAAGTAATTGTTGTTTGAGAGGAAGTTCCCAAGATTGATACGGATAGGAGGGAGTAGAGTATGATCGGATATTCGCCTGGTTGATCACACTACTCTTGTCCGTAATAATTAGTTCCCAATGTTTTTATTATTGATATTATTATGATATTATTTATATAATTTATATTATTTACATGCATATGTACATAGTGAAGATTAACAAAAAAAAATTTTTTTATCTACTGAGTCTTCTCTATATTTTTCTCTCTCTCTACAATATAATTCTCTACAATTTATAAGGTACTCGAGTTTTTTTGAAAAAAATTCTATAGAATCTAAAGAAATCTATGGATCATTATTCCGACCTTTGGATATTTTAAATATTTTAATATTTTAAGAGGTGGATCATAGATTTTCTCTCTCTCTGAGATATTGAAAATTAGTTATGGTATGTAAGAATAGGTTTCTTGATTGAAAAAATTTAAAGTTAAATTTTATTATTAAATCGGATTTTTTTTTTTTAATAAAACCTCATCGAGAGGAACCAAATGGTGAAAATTCGGAATCAATCTTTTATCTAATTGAAATTGAAAATATATATATATATTGATTTCGTTAATAAATCTGTTGTTAAGAACAAAATATTCAAATCTCTGCAAAAGTATTAATTAAAAAAAATTTTTTTTATATTTTTAATCAGATATAAAACAATATCATCAACCAAAGAATCGAAGAAGATATTTATAATGATTCCTTGTGAATAAAAAATTACTCAGTGCTTGACTCTATATTTGTGTATCATCATATTAACTGAAATGTGTGAAATAAATATTTTTTTTATTATTATTATTCTCACCTTCAAAGTATATTAACAAGAAACGGAGAGGGGACAATGAACAAAAATTAAAAATTTTTTTTTATTATAGATTCCATCTGGAATCATGTGATTCTTTATCGTTAAGTGTAGATGTAAGTTATCAGATTTTTTTTTATTAACCATAAAAAAATTACATAGTAATAAGTATAGTAAATATAAAGTTAGTTGAATTAAAAAATAAAACTTAAATATTTTCGATGTCTACCGGTAAAAAAAGTTTTACTTACGTGGCTTAAGGGTTCTACTTGAGTGGTTAAAAAAGGGTTACTTACGTAGTTACTCTTTATATATAGAAAAACTTTACATTCTTATAGTTGGTTCAGGTGGACGTGAACATGCAATTGCCTGGAAATTAGCTCAGTCTTCAAGAGTTGAAAGAATATTTGTTGCACCAGGTAAGTCAACTTTGATATATATTTTTTTTAATGTGAAAAAATTTTAATAAATTTTTAATGAATTTTAATATATACATTTTTTAATGATAAAATTTCAGGTAATGGAGGTACCGAAACCGGAATGAATAAAGTTTCTAACGTTAATATTGGAATCAGTGACTTTAAAAAATTGACACAATTTGCGTTGGAAAATAATGTATTTTATTTTTTTAATAATTATTTGATCAGATGATTATATTTTAATCACATAATAAATAAAGCAAATAATAATAATAATAATAATAATAATAACAATAATAATTCCAGGTAAATTTAGTTGTACCTGGTCCCGAGCAACCATTAGTTGAAGGGATTGAGATGGCATTTAGAAAAAGTAAGTGATAATTAATAATAATTAATAATAATTAATAATTAATAACAATAGATAATAATAATAGATAATAATAGATAATAATAATTTATAATAATAATAAAAAATATGTAATTAAAAAATATAAATTTTGAATATGTAGTTGGTATTCCATGTTTTGGACCATCACCAAAAGCTTCTATTATGGAAGGTTCTAAAACGTTTGCTAAGGATTTTATGAAAAGACATAATATTCCCACTGCTGCTTATGAGGTTTGTAAATCAATTCATTTTCTATTAAATTTTTTTTTTTTATAATTATATCCCAAAATATTTCAATTATTACAAAATATTACGATTTTACAATTATCACAAAATATTACGATTTATTACAATTGTTATAATTATTATTGTGTGCATTGATTGACAATAGAATTTTTCAGATTACGAACAAGCAAAAGATTATTTGAAATCAGTTTCTTATAATGTTGTTATAAAGGTAAAATTTAAATAATTAAATAATTAAATAAATCTTTTATAATTAATTATTTCATCAATATAATATATTTCTCAAATTTACTTATTTTCTCTCCTTTAGGCTTCAGGTCTTGCTGGTGGTAAAGGTGTTTTAATTCCTACCAACAAAGAAGAAGCTTTCAATGCATTAAAAGAAATTATGGTTGATCAAGTTTTTGGTTCAGCTGGTAAATAATTAAAATAATAATAATAATAATAATAATAATATTATTATTGTTATTTATTATAATTTATTATTATTATTATTATTATTATTATAAATCTTGTTTAATCATATTAATTATTATAATAATAATATATGTGTATATTTATGTAAATTAAATGTAAATCATCTGTATATTGTAGGCAATGAAGTTGTAATTGAAGAATATCTTGAAGGACAAGAATTGAGTATATTGACATTCTCAGATGGATATACAATTGTTAATCTTCCTCCTGCCCAAGATCATAAACGTGCTTTCGACGGGGATCAAGTAATATATATATATCTATATTTACGGATTACCTAATAATGATGTTTTAATTTATGTATACGCTTTATTTATTTTCATAACATTTATCAATTTTTTATGAATGAAAAATTTTATTTTCTTTAGGGACCCAATACAGGGGGAATGGGTTGTTATTGCCCCACCCCAATAGTTACATCAGAATTAAATGATCAAATAAAAAACATGATACTTCAACCCACTATTGATGGGATGAGACGTGATGGTTGGTAATAATGAAAATCTTTTATTTTTACGCTTTTGACATTTATTGACGTTTGTCGATTTTTGAATATCCTTGATTTTCGATTTTTCCTTGATTTCTTAAATATTCCTTGATTCACGATTTTCCTTGATTCTTAAAAATTCTTTGGTTCACGATTTTCCTTGATTTCTTAAATATTCATTTATTCACGATTTTCCTTGATTTTCCTTGATAATCCTTGATAATCCTTGATAATCCTTAAATTTCCTTTCCTTTTCTCTTTTATATATATACATATATAAATATATAATAAATAATATAATATAATATATTTAGGCTTTCCCTTTGTCGGAATGCTTTTTACTGGTCTCATGATAACGGATTTCGGGCCCAAAGTGTTAGAATATAATGTACGTTTTGGTGATCCGGAAACAGAAGTAGTGTTGCCGCTTTTGAGTGAAGATACAGATTTGGCTGAAATAATGCTGGTAATTTTATTTTCATAATTAATTAATTATTTATTTATATTATAATTTATAATATGAATATACTTATATATTAAATTTATAATATGAATATATTTACATTTAGAGAATTTAATTAATTTTAATTTAATTAATTTAATATATTATTTAATTTATAGGCATGTGCGGAAAGAAGGTTGGATTCTGTCAAAGTCAAAATTAAACAAAGTTATGCTGCAACCGTTGTTATAACTTCCGGTGGTTACCCTAAAAATTATTTAAAAGGAAAAGAAATTTCAATTGCAGATGTTCCCTCTGGTAAATTACCGTTTATTATTATTATTATTATTATTATTATTATTATTATGATTTTATAATGATGACAATAGTTAATAAAATGATTGAAATGATTCCAAATCTAATTTCTGAATCGAATCCAATTTTCCGAATATAAATAAATGAAATAGATGTAATCGTTTTTCATTCAGGAACCAGTATAAAAGATGATAAACTTGTTACATCAGGTGGACGTGTACTTTCAATTACAGGAGTTGCCAATACATTAAAAGAAGCTGTGGAAAAGGCATATGATGGAGTAAAAGCTATTCAATTTGAGAAAATGTTTTATAGAAAAGATATTGCACATCGGTAATTATAATAATATTTTTATTTTATACAATTTTATTTATTATTTATATTTTATTATTTATATTTTATTTTTTCTTTAGCGCCTTCGCATATTTAGATAAGAAAGATAAAAAAGTAATGACATATGAATCATCGGGGGTTTCAATAGATTCCGGTAATTTACTTGTTCAAAAAATCAAATCATTAGTAAAAAGTACTCAACGTTCGGGAAGTAATTGTGAAATAGGAGGATTTGGTGGTTCATTTGATCTAAAAGCGGCAGGATTTAATGATCCAATTTTAGTCTCAACTACTGATGGAGTGGGAACTAAATTAAAAATTTCTCAAGCTACGAATATTCATAATACTATTGGTAAATCTTTATTTATTATTTTAATTTTATTATTTAATTTAATTTACAATATTCAATTTGATTTTATTTATAATAATTTATAATAATTTATTAGGGATTGACCTTGTGGCCATGAATGTTAATGATCTTATTGTTCAAGGGGCAGAACCATTGTTTTTTCTTGATTATTATGCATGTAGTAAATTAAATGTGGATGTTACTAAAAATGTTATTGAAGGTATTGTTAAAGGATGCATTATATCTGGATGTGCTTTGATTGGAGGGGAAACTGCAGAAATGCCTGGAATTTATAATGAAGGTAATTTATATTGATTCAATATAATAATTTATTTAATGTAATCATTTATTTAATATAATCATTTATTTATTTATTTAATATAATCATTTATTTATTTATTTATTTAATGTAATCATTTATTTATTTATTTAATATAATCATTTATTTATTTATTTAATATAATCATTTATTTATTTATTTTAGGAGAATATGATTTAGCAGGATTTGCAGTCGGTGCAGTAGAACGTGGAAAATTACTTCCACGTCTTTCCGAAATAAAAGTTGGAGATATTTTAATTGGAATTGCATCTTCCGGAATTCATTCTAACGGATTTTCATTAGTTCGTAAAATAATAGATAACAATAACAATAATTATAATTATAATTCGATTTGTCCATGGAATAATTCAAATATTAATAACAATAATAATAGTAATACGTTGACACTGGGAGAAAGTCTTCTCACTCCCACTAAAATTTATGTTAAACAATTGAAACCAATTATTAAAAAAGGACTTGTTAAATCAATGGCACATATTACAGGAGGCGGATTTATTGATAATATACCTAGAGCTATACCCGAACATTTAGGTGTGATCATTGATTCTAAATCATGGGAAATACCTCACGTGTTTAAATGGTTGGCAAGAAATGGAAATGTACCATCAGGTAGATTTGTTTTTACATTTTTATTTCATTATTTTATTTTATATTATTTTATATCATTATTTTATATCATCGTTATCATTATTATTATTATTATTATTATCCCCATCCTAATTATATTTAATATATTGAATTAATTAATTATTTTGTGATAATATAAATAGATGAATTATTTCGAACATTCAATTGTGGAATAGGAATGGTGTTAATAATATCACCTGAAGATGTTAATGAAGTTTTTAATATATTGAAAGAATCCGATAATAATGATGATGTATATAAAATTGGACAAGTGGTGACTAAAGAATCAAATAATGGAAAGGAGATCATTATTGAAGGAATTAATGAAATATTTATTTAGATATATATTTTTTTAAATGTTCCAATATATGTGTACATATTTATATAAATATTGATTTAATTAATACAAGAAATCAAAAATAAATAAAAAAAAAAATTAAAAAAAATAAAAAAAAATTGATTAATTATATCTTTAAAATAATTTTATTTTGTGTGATGAATATAGTATATATATGTATATATATTTATAGAAATATATAATAATGAATGAATGCATGTTTGTGATGAATGAATAAATACTTTTTATATACTTGAAGAAAATATAATAAATCTGATAAATATGATAAAAATTATAAAAATGATAAATTAATCGAATAGATTAAATAGATTAATATAATAAAATAAAATAAAATAAATTAATGTAAAATATAAAAAAAATTATAAATATTTAAAAAAATATGTAATAAATGTAAAAAATATATATATATAATATAATAGAATTTAATATAATATAAAATATTAATTAATATAATTAATATAAAAATAATTTTAATATTTTATAATAATATTCCAAATTGAAATATAATTTCAATTATCCCTATTATTCCCACAACCCATTTCCACCAATAAAATAAAATCAAGTTATTATTACTATAATTCACGGAATTAGTTTTTATCCAATCACTTCCCATGGGATTACAAGTTACATTAGATATCGAACCTTTTTGTTGAGAATTCATTATTCCATAACTTGAAAATAATAATAAATAATTAATATTATTACCAATGTTAAGATTATCATTAATATTCTCAATGTTGATGGGTGGACAATTAAAATTTAAATTCGAAGGACATGATTGAGTGGTATTATAACATAAATTAATGCAAGGAGGTATTTCGATGTATGCTCCGGGTACCATCACTTTATCAATATCGGGAATTCTACTTTGATTGGCATTTCGAGGGATTCCTCCAATTATTGAAGAATCATCATCAGAATCTTCATCTCCACATCGAGGTACGGTCATTGCGCAAATCCAATTCTTATATGATTCCAAACAATCATTACAATTTCTAACCAATGAATAATGCGTCTTGTTACATGAAAATTGTGAAAGTGTTAAAGTGAAATTTTTAAAATATTTTTCGGCGAGTCCGTCATAAAATTTAATGATAGTTGAAACGGGATGTGATGGATTGGCGGGTACGGAATAAGCTACTCGATTACAAAATGTAAGATTGGAAACTAATCTACAATTTAATTCTAATTAAAATAATTAAAATAATAAAATAAAATAAAATAAAATAAAATAATATTAGTTAGTATGTAAATGTGAAAGTAGAAATAATATAAATTAAAATAAATGTAAATGTAAATATAAAATAGTATAAACAAACTTACGTGATTTTGTGTGTAAAAATATTGGATCAATATTGTTATAATTATCGGTGGTGTTATCATTATTATTATCAATATTATTATTAATAACCAAAGCAGTATAATTCGTTCCATTTTTTAAATTATTTATTGAGATTGAAACTTTTTTGCCTTTATCAGGATAAATAAAACCTCTGGTGGTTTCATTATAAGTGATATTAATATTTTCGGGAGTATTAGATTGAAATGCACATAATGAATTATATAAATCTATCACACTATTGGAATCCACTATATAAGTTAAAAATGATGATGATAAATTAATATTTTCATCATCTATTCTAAATAATGCTGTTGAATTATCTGTATCTTCAAGTACCAAACTTTGTATTATTGATGGAATCTTATGTAAATATCCTATTAATATAAATTAATATAAAATGTTATTATTATTATTATTATTATTATTATTATTAAATAGAATATAAATATATAGAATAAAATATAAATATATAGAATAAAATATAAATATATAGAATAAAATATAAATATATAGAATAGAATATAAATATAATTGTTAAATAATTAATTAATCATTAACATTATAAATCAAAATTAAATTTACCATTAGTAGAAACTCCAATCTCATAATTATAATTTCCTGTCACTCCAGTTTGATTAGGTGAAAATAATCCAAAATAAATTATTTTATTTGTTGATGATGATGATGTTGATGATGATGATGATGATGATGATATTGCTGATGATTTAATTTTAAAACTTAAAAATCCATTATGAATCACATATTCTGATGATAATGGTGAATTAGGTCTTGGTTCCGATTCACTTGGATCCAATGAAACATATACTTTTAATTTAGCATCCACTTTATTATTATTATTATTATTATTATTATTATCTAAACTAGGTAATTTACAAATTGTTACACTAATATATATATAATCATCGTCATCAATAATATTAATTGGAATTGAAGGTCTGGGTGAAAATAAATTTGAACTAACACTATTTACACGACCAGTTGTTTTTGTATTAATAGTATTTAAAGTAGTCTTGGTTGGTATTGTTGTGGCGGTTGCTCTTTTCATGATAAATCCACCAAGTCCTCGTTTTTGTATTGTAGAAGAAGAATAATTATACATAAAATGTATATTCGAATTACTTGCCGAACTAAGGCTTCCATTTTGTATTTTCGAATCTATCAATTGAATTGTCACATCTCGTGATAATATTTCCCCTTTTATTATTATTATGAAAAAGTAAAATATTATGAAAGAAAAGAATAATATCCACTTATAACTTTTTTTATATTTTTGCATTACAAGAATATAATATATCTATCTATAATATATATAATTTATATATATATATCTATATATATATATAATTTATATAAAATTAATTACCAAAATATTCTTTATCACTATTAATAGATTATTATTATTATTATTATTATTATTATTATTATTATTATTATAATTATATTATTTATTATTAACAGATTATTTTAACAACTCTCTCGAAAAAAAAGTAAGAATAGTGTGAATAAAGTATGATAGTTGATATGATAATAAAAGAAAGAAAGAAGCGGGAAAAAAAAAGAGGGCAATGTAACGGCTGTGTGTGTAAAAAGAAATCAGATATTACTAATATAAATTTAAATGCAAATAAATCAGTTTCAATTACCAATTATGGAAAATTTGTTAATTATTATAATTTTAGTAGTGCAGGCTTTTTTACCAAACAGCTAACCAAAAACCAAAATACATAAAAACAGAGGACATACATTTCCCGTCATCTTATCGTACTTTTATAATTTATCACAATTTAATAACGTATTTTGGTCTTTTATTAATTATTATTAATTATTGTAATTATTGTAATTATTGTAATTATTATTAATTATTATTAATTATTGTAATTATTGTAATTATTGTAATTATTATTATTTAATTTTTTTTAATACATCTTAACAAGAAATAAAAAATTTTTTTTTAAAAAAAAAGATTCTATAAAAATAAAATTCGAACCAAAAGAAAAAGATAAAAAAGAAATATGTTACAACCAAAAAAAAAAAAAAATCAAATCAAATAAAATCAAATGTTCTTTTTTTTCCCTAAATGAATTAGTACTATATAATAATAAAAGTACAATAAGCATATAGAATAAAAGTATAATAAAAAGTATAATAAAAAGTATAATAAAAAGTATAATAAAAAGTATAATAAAAATATAATAAAAAGTATAATAAAAGTATAATAAAAGTATAATAAAAAGTAAAATAATAATTAATCAATTGACTACAGTTAATCTTCTTTTTGGTATAGTCATTACTACCACTTCTCTATTAGTAATTTCGTTTTCAAGCTCAGCTTGTTCATCTGCTTCTTCAACATTACCCATAACATGATTTCTTGAATGTTGTGCTTGAGAATGATTACTTCTCGTTGATCTTCTTCTATTATTTCCGTCATCTACTCTTAATCCATTTTCACCTCCACTTCTATCATCATCATCATCATCATCAATTTTACTCGTTTTACCGGAAATCTTTGTCATAATTTTAACTAATAAACTATTTCTACCTCTGGGATATCCAGCCCAAGCAAATATAATCCAACTTATATATATTATAATTATAAAAATTATAAATAACAAAGGAATTAATTTATTTATTGTATTTGATTTAAATAAATAAAATATTAAATATATTCCCATTGATAATAATATAATTTGAAATAGAATATTATATGTATGTATGACTATCGCAAGTGAATTTTCATTTTTATTCTTTTTATTATTGTTATTGTTACTGTTATTGTTATTATTATTGTTATTGTTATTAATAAGATTATTAATATTGTTATTGTTATAAGTTGAAGTTGAATCTAATCGTCGATGTGATGAAGAAGCTAGATTTGAACTATTATAACTATTATAACTATTATGATTATGATTATTATAATCTGTTACACTCTTCCGTTTTTCTAACCATGAACTAGAATTATTGTTATTATTATTGCTGTTGTTATTATTATTATTATTATTACTACTATCAATAATTTTAGTAATTCCAGAAGGTCGATTTACTTCAAAACTACATTCCAGTTTTTTACGTCGAAATAAAGAAATACAAAAACTATTTTCTTCATTGTCTTTTGAATTATTATTATTATTATTATTATTATTATTATTACTATCATTATTATTATTGTCGGTTTTGTTGCTGCTATCGTTGTTTTTTGATTTTAATGATCTAGAATTTATTATTAATGATAAAATTGCAAATAAAGGAATGATCAAATATAATAATATTAATAATATTAATCCTAACATTCCATGAATACTTGAGAAATGAGTGAAATTATGAACATTAAAATAATTAAAAGCTATCGCAAATCCCAAAAATGATGAAACGTAAGATAACATTATTAAAATTCCATAAATAATTCTTATCCAAATAATTTTTGATCCAAATCTTAAGATTGTTGCGGCAATCGGTAAAAATATGAAACCGGTGACTGATAAGATTACGTGAAGTTTAGGTATTAATTTATCATTATCTTCAAAATCGGTATCACCACCACCACCACCAACGCCACCAATATTTTGATCTTTAATACAATTTAAAAATTCAATCGGTTTCCCATTTAATGCGGGATTATTTTTTGATGTGGGACTAAGATATAATCGAAGTATCCATAAATCATTAAATGAACCAGTATCACCATCTAATCTTTCTCCACCAAACATTAATATATCAAAAGCATCTGAATTAGTTTGATCATTATTTACTTTTTTACCAGCGGCTACCATTCGAGCTCCAGATCGTGTTTTAGGTAATGGACCTCCACTTCCTTTGGGAATTATTCTTACCCATGATCCCTAATAATAATAATAATGATGATGATAATAATGATGATAATAATGATAATAATGATATTTAATTAATTGATATAATAATAATCATAATAATCATAATAATATTTAATTAATAATAAATAAATATATGTACCGAACTAGCATCCATAACTCCAACTTCTCCATCTTCTCCAACCGATTTACCATTTGATGTTTTACCTCCAAATACAATAGCTTGTGAAGTAAATGATGATACACTCGTAATTCCATTCATTACCATTGCGGCTCCAACTCTTTGACCTAAACAAGTACTTGCGGAACTCCAAATTGATGATATCGTGAGTTCCGGATTACCCGTATTATATCCATCAGCTAATTCTAATGAGGATGCATTTGATATCGCACAATTCTTATTAAATTTGTCACAACCTCCATACATTGCGATCCGACCTCCAGGTAAAACTGCTCCCGCCGCTTCTTTCCTTCCTTTGGGGATATCACCTCCGACCGGAACTTTATACCAAATGGATGAGATATCATTTCCATTGGTTGAATAACTTCCTTGAAATACTTGAGCCCATAAATCCGTACTAAACGTTTTTCCATTCGTACCATGAGAAATCCACATGATGGTATAAGGGACCGTGTTACTTCCTGTTTGAACCGTTGTATCAATTCCCCCGATGGCCGAATATAATTGAGGGATTGTACCATTCATCGATGTTACATTGGTAATTTGAGTCCAGGTATTATAATTTATATCAAATGCCCAAGTATCATTAAAAATCGTATTATCCCCTTGTCCACCTGTAATTACAAAATTATTTCGATACGATCCCCAAACATCCATTCCATACACCATATCGGATCGGGCTTGAGGTCCTGATGTATCTGATGGTGTTGACCATTGTAAAGTATTTAAATCTGCTAAAAATGTTTGTTTAGATTTTATTCCCTCGGCCGTACTGTTTTAAAAAAAAAATTAAATAATTAATATTAATAATGATATTATTGTTATTATTATTAAATTATTATAATTATTATTATTCTTATTCTTATTCTTCTTCATCTTATTTAATTAATCAAATTGATAATAAAAATAATAAATAATAAATTATTACTCACGTTCCTCCAAAAATAATTAACGTATTTTTATCTTTACCATAACCTATACTAAAATCTTTTACACCTATAGGTGGATTTCCTGTTAAATTTAATTTTATCCATTCCATACACCATATCGGATCGGGCTTGAGGTCCTGATGTATCTGATGGTGTTGACCATTGTAAAGTATTTAAATCTGCTAAAAATGTTTGTTTAGATTTTATTCCCTCGGCCGTACTGTTTTAAAAAAAAAATTAAATAATTAATATTAATAATGATATTATTGTTATTATTATTAAATTATTATAATTATTATTATTCTTATTCTTATTCTTCTTCATCTTATTTAATTAATCAAATTGATAATAAAAATAATAAATAATAAATTATTACTCACGTTCCTCCAAAAATAATTAACGTATTTTTATCTTTACCATAACCTATACTAAAATCTTTTACACCTATAGGTGGATTTCCTGTTAAATTTAATTTTATCCATTCCATAGTAGGAAATGTCAAAGTTGGATTTGAAAAAGTATTGGAATCATCACCGAATGTTATGGTGATAAAGAAAGTAAAGTATAATGATAATAATATTAATAAGATTTTATTATTATTCTTTACATGGTGATTGTGATGATTATTATTATTTAAAGTCCATATTTCTATTATTTTTTTTGATGCCCGTCTTCCCATTTCAACAAACCGATTAAAATAATGTTTGATTGATTGATTGATTGATTGAATGAATATAATATAATTAATTAAATGATTAAATATAGTTGACTAAATCTGATTGATTGATTCAATATAAACCGAATATTTTCAATTTTAAAGACGTGAATATATATTATTAATAATATCAATGAAGAAGAAAAAAAAAAGGTGAAAGAATATTAAAAACCCGAAATATATATTTTTTTTAAAGGAGAGAGGAGAGGAGAGGAGAGGAGAGGAGAGGAGGGAAGAGTGGAGAAGGGAGAGAAGGAGAGGAGAAGAGAGGAGAGGAGAGGAGAGGAGAGGAGAGGGAGAAAGAGAAAGGAGAGAAAGGAGAGAGAAAGGAGAGAGAAAGGAGAGAAAAGGAGAAAGAAGAAGAGAGAAGAGAATGAGAATGCGAATGAAGAAAATACAAAAATGCAATATGCAATAAATAAATATACAAAAATGTTAAAATGTTAAGTAACAAGAATGATGATAATGATATTTTAATTATGCTTTATTTTTATTAACATGAAACCTTTCAAAGGTCAATAATATAAAAAATACACTTATGAAGAGAGATATAGAATAATAATAATAATAATAATAATTAATTACTCAGGAGATAATGTGATTAATAAATGTATTCATTTGGAGAACAAAAAACATTAATAAAAGAAATGGTTTAAAGATGATGTTTTTACACCACGGGCTTTTTTTTTGATAAAAGTCGGATAAAAAAGTTATAATAATAACTAATAATAAATAAATAAATAAATAACAATTATAGTATGAAAATAAAAGTCGTGACATCAAAATAATATTAAAAAAATTCTTTATTATTAATTAATGAAATTAATAAAAATTAGTAAAAAGAATTTTTTCTTTTTCTATGTTATTCTTTGTTTTTGTTGAATATAAACAAAAAAAAATTTTATTATAAATATACAAATATGTACATTATATTCATGTATAAGTATATATATGAACATAGATAATTTAAACATAATTCCAATTTGGGAATATCCGATTTATTTTGGCGAATTGGCTTAAACCTTTTTTTTTTTTTCCCGCTTTTCAATTTTTTTTTTTTTTCATATTCAATATCCTTTCCTTTTTTTTCCTTTTTTTCCTTTTTTTCATCGTCATCATTCTTCGAATTTTCGAATCTTCAAATCTTTTTTGATAATGGTCTAGGAAAATTGTATACCTAGTATCGATATACATTCGATATATCTAATGCATTGTAATTCAAAAGATAACAATAAAACGCTAACCTTGAAATCTTTAATTAGATTTAAATTTAATTAATTAATTAATAATATTTATTATTGTTTTTATTATTTTATCATTATTTTTATTATTATTTTATGAGCGAGATAAGATAAATAATAATATGAAGAAGATAATGATGTACAAGATACTGTACGTGTTGTTACATAATTCGATGTGAAAATTGATTTGTAATTAATAATTGTTGTTATTATTGTTGTAGTGACAATAATGACACCTCTTTCTTTTAATTTTTCATTTCATATACTAAAATTGGAATTCTAATGGATTTTCTAAACGAATTAAGGTTTCTTTCTCTTTCTTTTTTTTTTTTTGTAGTGTTATTATTGTTTTTTTTATTTTCATTTTTGCCATTTATATATACATGCGTTGTGTGGGTGTGTAAGAGAGTAATTGAGAATTGAAAGAAAGAATTACTGAAAAAAAAATTGCTGAAAGAGAAAGATAATAATTAATTTTTATAGCTAAAAAAAATTGAATTAACTTAATTTATATCATTGGTTAATTTAAGTTTAGCTTTTTATGTAAAAGACAATTATACACAACATTAATTCAATAATTTTAATTATCTATTTTTGGCTAATCGAATTTTTTAAAAATATTTGATTTACAAAATAAATAATGAATGAAATAATAAATTTAATTCAATTAATATATTTTTTGAATAATTAATGATGTAATTTAAAAAATGTTTATTATTGTGATTATTATTATTATTATTATATATTTTTTTTAAATGGTACATTTTAATGGTACATAATAATAATGTGTATATATTGCAAAAAATAAATAAAAAAAAATATATGGGGAGATACAATAGATAAAATATATTAAAGAAATTTGGATTCTATAATAAATAAAAAAAAAAAAAATTGAATCAAAAGAATTGAATCAAGAAATGAATATCCAAAAAAAAAAAAAATTCAGAAACAGAGCTGAATAAATAAATAAAAATGAATTAAAATAAAACTTGAATGAATAATGACAAAAAAATAACAATTAAAATAAAAATTGTTATGTACATGAATTTATTTTAATGATAGAAATACAAAAATTATAACAGGAAAAGAAAAAAAAAAAACTTTTGAAAATAAATATAAATATATTTTATTTAAGAAATGATGAATATGATGAATGAATAAAATGTGAATAAAGTGCCTGAATAAAGTTCAAAGTGCCTGAATAAGAGAAATCAACAACAATAACAACATCCTGAACCTTTCCCACCACTTTTTCCTACTCTACATATCATTCCACATACTTGTGTGGCTGCCATTATTACTCCCAACACTAAAAATCCTATTCCACCATAATATAAAGTTTTATATGTTCCTTGAGTACATAAAGAACTACAATGTTGAATTCCGTCATTTACTGTTGAATCAACCGTTCCATTATTGTTATTTACTAAGCTGGTCGCGCTAGTTGGATCACATAATGGTCCACATTTGGATGGTAAAACTTTCGCATAACCCACTAACCCTATACCAATCAATATAAAGAATATTGCCATAATCAAAATACATAATGTGCAGGTACATCGTAAACATCCACAAGTCGAACAACAATCGGCTAAATCACATTCATCATTTCTACCACCTTGCTTACGTTTATGTCTTCTCCCACCGGTTTTTATCATAATGGGAGCAGAATAAGAAGCGGGTGGACGTGGTTCGGCTGGTGAATAATTTTTAGGAGGTTTCGGTTTATCATCCAAATTTGATGATTTCAATTTTTGTGGTGAATGTGGTGGAGGTGGTGAATATTGTGGTGGAGGTGAATGTTGTGGAGGTGGAGGTGAGTGTTGTAGAGGTGAATGTTGTAGAGGTGGAGGTGAATGTTTTAGAGGTGGAGGTGAATGTTGTGGAGGTAATCTCGGTGAAGGAGAATGAGGAGAGTGTAATGGTGAATGAGAAGGGTGCAGTGGTGAATGTTGTGGAGAATGTAATGAATGAGGCGAATGAGGTGGTGCATGGGAAGAAGCAGAAATGGACGAAGATGAAGAATTATTATATCTATGTGTTGGTTGTAATTTATCAAGATTATGATGATGATTATTATTATTGCTATTATTATTATAAGGAATAAATTGTTTCTGAGGAGGTATCGAAGGTTCAGGCATAATCAATGGAGAAGAAGGTGGTTCTGTTGGAATAATAGGTATTGAAGGTATTGAAGGTTCTGGCATAGCCAAGATCTGCTTATTATTTTTATTATTGTTAGGAAGAGGAGGAGGAGAATTAGTAGTAGTAGGAGTAGTAGGTGGGAAATTATTATTAGAATATAGATTCGATGGTGATGGTGGTGGATGATAATGAGGTCTTGGAGATGTCGGTGTTCGGTTATTAGGGTTGATAGGTGACGGAGGATTTCGTTGAGTTAAATTTAATGGAGGAGGAAGAATTGGTGAATTGTTCATCGGTCCATTAGGTCTATTATTATTATGATTATTATTATGATGATTATTATTATTATTATTATTATAATTATTATTATAATTATTATTATTATTGATATTATTGTCTATTGGGGGATAAATATTTTGTCTTCCCGGCGAGGGTGGTTGTTGACGTCCTTCTCTCGAAACATTGCTATTATTATTAAAAGTTTGTGGATATGAGGTCATTTTTGTTATTTGCTTTTTTTTTCCGAGGATATTCCAAAAAAAAAAAAAAAAACTATGTCTTATATATATTTATCGTTAGAAAGAGCATCTAAAAAAGAAGTTTTAAAGAATGTAAAAATAATGGACTTTTTGGTTAAAGAGTATTAAAATGATAACTTTTCTAACTTTTCTTGGATTCTGTTATAGGTTCATACAAATATAGCTATCCGCACCCGACTATCTTTCACAAGGTTAATTCTGTACAATATTTCCTATTGGACAAACAAAATTAATCGCATGAAAAGTTCAATTATGTACATTTGTTTTGGGAACTTGCATGGTTCATGTATTTCATGTGATATGCTTCACGTGAACAAGAAAAGTACATATATATATGTATTATTATTTATTTAATTACCTTGTTTAAACTAATCGACTACTTGGCATTAGCGTGATCAAATTGTACAACTTTAATAATTCTACTTTGATTTTTCTTGGTATCCACTCTTCCTCTTTCTCTTCTTCTCATCCCTTCTCATTTACCTAAGTTTTTCCACTTGCTACACTATTCCCATCCATGTCTACAACTAACACGTGGGGATGCATGGCATCAAATTGTATTATTACCCTGTTTATTTTTTTCTTTTATAATGGGGGGTACATAGAAGAGAATTATATCAAAAGCAGAAGAGAAGCGAGTGTTCATAGTATCTGAGGCATATATATATAATCAAAAATGCAGTTGATGTAGATGGATTCAAAGGAAATTAGGTGGGAGAAAGGATGTNAAAAAAAAAAAAAAAAACTATGTCTTATATATATTTATCGTTAGAAAGAGCATCTAAAAAAGAAGTTTTAAAGAATGTAAAAATAATGGACTTTTTGGTTAAAGAGTATTAAAATGATAACTTTTCTAACTTTTCTTGGATTCTGTTATAGGTTCATACAAATATAGCTATCCGCACCCGACTATCTTTCACAAGGTTAATTCTGTACAATATTTCCTATTGGACAAACAAAATTAATCGCATGAAAAGTTCAATTATGTACATTTGTTTTGGGAACTTGCATGGTTCATGTATTTCATGTGATATGCTTCACGTGAACAAGAAAAGTACATATATATATGTATTATTATTTATTTAATTACCTTGTTTAAACTAATCGACTACTTGGCATTAGCGTGATCAAATTGTACAACTTTAATAATTCTACTTTGATTTTTCTTGGTATCCACTCTTCCTCTTTCTCTTCTTCTCATCCCTTCTCATTTACCTAAGTTTTTCCACTTGCTACACTATTCCCATCCATGTCTACAACTAACACGTGGGGATGCATGGCATCAAATTGTATTATTACCCTGTTTATTTTTTTCTTTTATAATGGGGGGTACATAGAAGAGAATTATATCAAAAGCAGAAGAGAAGCGAGTGTTCATAGTATCTGAGGCATATATATATAATCAAAAATGCAGTTGATGTAGATGGATTCAAAGGAAATTAGGTGGGAGAAAGGATGTAATCTATCTATTGATAGAGATATCAATGTATGATGCTATGAGATTTTTACCAGATAGAGCCTTAGTTATCTAACTATGACAATTGGTTGTCTATAATTGATAATAGATATCCTTCCGCATATTTCTCTAGTATTTTTCAAAAAAAAAAGTCTTCAAACATTTTATTAATTATTGCACAGTACAGTATACATAAGTGTAAGTTTATCATTTTTACTGTCGTATAATAAATGGATTTTAAGAATCGGTTAGTTCGGTTTGGTTTCTAGTTAAAATTCGGATTCTAAGAATAAATTCCTATATAATGCGCTTCTATCTTGGACTTTATTCAAACGATGGTACAAAAAAGCATGCAACGAAAAAAAAAACTTTAAACTGGTATCTGAGGCATTTATATAAGCAAAACGTGTCAGTTGATGCGGATGGATTCATAGGAAGTTAAGAGGGAGAAAGGATATAATCTATTTATTGATAGAGACATCAATGTGTGATGCTATGGGATTTTATTAGATCTAACTATAACAATTGTTGTCTATAATTGACTATAGATATCCTTCAGCATATTACTCTAGTATTTTTATTTTCCAAAAAAATTGTCTTCAAACATTTTATTAATTACTGCACGTATAAGTTGATCATTTTTGCTGTCGTATAATAAATGGATTTTAAGAATCGGTTAGTTTAGTTTAATTCCTAGTTAAAATTCGGATTCTAAGAATAAATTCCTATATAATGCGAGGATTCATGCAAGCGATGATACAAAAAAGGCATGCGACGAAAAAAAAAAAAAATTTTAAACCGATCAGCTTTTAATCTTTTTATTTTGGATAAATTATTTGTATTTTTATTCTTATTTATTTACGCACGTTTTTGGAAATAAGGGTTTGTATTACAAAAAAAAAAAATGGCGGTAAAATTCTATTCTAAAATGTAAAAAAAGGGACTAACAAGATAGAATCAAAGAAAAATATATGAAAATAAATACAATAGAATTCAGGCTACATATTGCCCCTTGTTTAGTAAGCTATTTACATTCTAACCATTAAAGAAAAATAAGTCAGAAAACGAAAATAAAATTTACAAATGTAATATTATTTTTTATACATAAATTCTGCTACCAGAATAAAAAATGTTTTTTTTTTTAATAGAAATATTTGTATTTTGAAATTTTTTTTTTTTTTTTTAAAAAAAAAATTAATTTTCTTTAATGAAAACAACAACACCTTAGGCACCTACATACTTGTTAAGTTTTGTCCAATCGTCGAAAAATATCTCTGAGAAATATTTGTATTTTGAAATTTTTTTTTTTTTTTTTAAAAAAAAAAATTAAATTAATATGAAATAGTTTGATAATTCACTTCCAAAAATATTTTCGTTTTGGCTTTTTCTGAGAATCATCATCATCGTCATCATCATCACATGCTTCACTATTTAATGAAATTACATTTACTACATGATTCATTTCTAAATCATTCTCATCCTTCACCACAATACTTTTTCCCTTTTGACTTAAATTCAATGTTAACCTTTTGGTCATTGGTTCAATCTGTAACGTTGATATCTTATATCTCTGAGTTGATCTTGTAGAATTAAGACGTGTTTGAGTAGGAGTTGTTGGTGGAGTTGGTGGTGGAGTTGGTGGAGGTGGTGAAGGTGAAGGTGGAAGATCATTTTGTGATAAACCAGCTTCAGCGGCTATAGCTGAAGCAAGTGATTTTTGAAATTTTTTTCGTCGATGTCGAATATAAACGCAACCAACGATAACAATGAATATTATAAAGAAAATTGTTAGTGCGATAGTTATCGGGATTTTCTCATTAAATGAACTTGAAACTTGAGTAGGAGTAGAAGTAGGAGATTCATTTATTGTTGTAGATATTGGTGATGATGATGATGGTGATGGCGATGATGGCGGTGATGGCGTAGTTGTAGATGATGCGGCAACTGTAAAAATGAAAATAATAAATAAATATAATAAATATATGAAAATAATGAAAATAATGAAAATAATAAATATATATATGAAAATAATAAATATATATATGAAAATAATAAATATATATAAAAAATAGAAAAATGTTAGAAAAGAATTCTCTGTAAATATTAAATATATATATACGCTATTAATTAATACATACTTGAATCACTAGAACTGGTTGATGTGATTTCAATCGCTGACCTCGTCTCAGAGTCCGAAGTCGTTGACGTTACGTTAAACGGTGATGATGATTTTGTTGTCATGAGTATCAATCAGTTCTTGTTTATTACGGTTATTATTATTATATTTGCTATCGATGCACTAAAGAAAAAATCAATGCTACGAAATCATGAATGAGATATAAAACTTTTGTAAAGAAAGAACAAAAATAAATGAACGAAATGTTTTATTCCAGTTATATTTATATAGATTTTTGTTTCAAATATACATATATACAATATACTATAAAACCGAAAAAAAAACCAAGAAAAAATGAAATTGATATAAAATTATGAAACCGAAAAAAGTGAAAAAAGGAATTTATAAATAAATTTTTTATTCACGAAGATCACATTACACACACAAGAATCGTTTTTAATATTTCTCTTTTGGTCTTTGATGAATAATATAATATGTGTAAATATATATGTATAAATTATAATATCCTGATTGTAATATTAATATATATATTGATTTATAATAATGTATAATAATGTAATGTACAATTTAATCGTAAATTATAATTTATCCTTACTGTCCAAGTTAATTCTACAATTTAATTTATATTGATAAGATTTGTTTACCAAGTGATGCACATCCTTTGTTTTACCTAATGCAGGTTAATTTCTATATATATACTATATATATATACAATATAAATATAGCATTTATTTAAACTTTAATATATTCATATATATCGTAAGAAACGTATATCTTATAGTTAAAAAAAAAAATCATTTTATTATACACTGTTTACCATATTTATTTATTAAGAGCAAAGTATGTCAAATATCACACTCACTTAATTTAAAAATAAATTCTTTATTTATTTATTTTTTTTTTTTATCAAAAATTTTGTTGAGTAAAATTTATATATATTGATATATATATTTTTTTTATTACAATTCTTTACTCACTTTTAACCTTTGCTTTATATTGTTTGCATTTGCATTTGCATTATTCAGTTTAAAATTACTTCTTTTAATAATAATAAGAAAAAAATTATTCAACATATTTTCCTCATTGCATTTTTATTTTTTTAATTGCATTTACACTCTATTACTGGTTGCTTTTATCGCGCGTGTGCATTACACTCATTATCTCTCTATTGTCTAAATCATATTATATTATTTTTTGTAATTATTTTGTGATGTCTTTGAATGTTTGTGATGTTTCTTCTAATTAAAATTTTAAATATTAATAATATAATACACGGAGTTTAAACTTCAGAATCGCTTGACAATTGATTATATAAGCAAAATAATATCGAGTGTTAATTGATGTTACACTCATTAAATGATTTTTTTGTTTTTTTATCCATTTCCGCAGTTCCATAAAAAGGATTATTGTGATCATTCGATGAGTATTTCCGATGACATGATTTTATATTTAACTCTCATTAACAAATTCAGAATTATATACAAAATTTCAGGGATCTTTGAAACCTTCGTCATTATTTTCGTTATTTCTCTCCTGAATTTTAAATATCAAAAAAAAAAAATCGAATTAGTAATATTATTCCCCACATAGAATATCGTGCCATTCATTAAGGTAATACATGATCATTTCAAAACTTGAATTTAATAAAATAAATTCTCTAAATATAGAATTTATTCTAAATTAGGATGTTCTTTAAAGGGATTATTCCTGTCTCCAAACAATCTTCTTATTTTATTATTTTTCCTGGAGGTTTTTTTTTTGTAACTCTTTTATCGCTCTAGGAATTTTATTCAATTTACATTTACTAGCTCACAAAAAAATTAATAAAGAACACAAAATTTGGTGAGATTAATTAATTTAATTAATTTTGATCGAAATATTTAAATTAACGTATTACTGAAAATACTGAAGATATTGTACTAACACTAAAAGAGCACATGAATCTCACAATGTCTTTTTATATACATTCATATAAACACAAATTTTCGCATGTTACTCAGTGAATGTTTATTATACTTTCCTTTTTTTTATTTATTTATTAAATTAATAACAAACATTACTTTGAAAATATAAATAAATTTATATATTCTTAAATTCTTTGTATATCCTTGCTTAATAAGAAATGAATGATTTTTTCTGGCTCACAAAACTTCAAAATAATAAAAAAAAATATATTTTTTAAAATGATTAAAATAGTCAATTTGTAACGGAAATTTTAATGAACTTTTACGTTAATATTATTATTATTTTTCAAGCGATTGATTGTTTCATTGTTGACTGTTGACAAACAGAACCTTTTGTTGTGCCAAAATATTTTTATTTATAAAATAGAAACAAATCTGTGTTACAAAAAATGTCTTGTTTTACGATATCGTGTGTGAAATTACGCTAAATTTTACGCCTATAATTAAAAAAACCAAATTAAATCAAATTATGGAAATATTATCTAGGTTCCATAATTACTAGGCGAAGAATTAAATTTCTAAACTTTGTCCTGTTTTTTTTCTCTTTGCTTCTCCGAATTCAAGTTGAATGAATTTGAATGAATTTGAATGAATTACCACATTCCTAAATTTAGATTTATCATCATATCGATATGTTAAATTCAGGTGAAGAATTGTTTTTCAATTGCCTCTCTTCTTTATTATCTTATTCTCTTTACTTCCATAATAATCATATCAATCGTATCTCTTGTATATATCTTTATATATTAAGATAACAATACCTTTTTTACACCACTAAGCTTTTCTCTCCTTTTTTTTTCTTTATTTCTCTCCTTATTTATTTATTTATTTATTTATTTGTAAATAATAATCAAGTTATAAATGAACTATTGATACTAATTTTTTCGATTTCCGTTGATTTCCATTGAATTTTTTCTCTTTCTTTCGCTTAATTCGATTTAAATATAATTTTCTATTTTACAATTTAATTGAAATTTAAAAACGAACATAACGGATATGCATAAATGATATAATTTTTTTTACTGTACGTGATCTCGGATGCATATTAGTTTATAAATAGAAGATTATTTTAAAATGAACCTTGAAGAAATGCGTAATATTCTATTTTTTTTTTAATTGACTGATTTTCTAAATATTGAGATTATCTGTTATGACTACACGATAAAAAAAAAAGGGACAGAACCTATCAAAAACATTAATTATCAAATAAAAAACATAATAACACAAAATCGACATATGTAACTTAAAGAAAAGAGGAAGATATATGATATATGAAATAGATAAATATAAATAGATAAATATAAAATGGATAGTTTGTTTTCATATACTTACCACTATCAGTAAATCTGGATTATTTTATAGAATTATTTGTGATTCTTTTTAGGAGAAATTGTTTCTTCATTCATATTTATATGCTCAATGAATTTAATAATACTTTGTTACAAAGGAATTATATGTATTTATATGCTCAATGAATTTAACAATACTTTGTTACAAAGGAATTATATAGCATTTATACACGCCAAACCCATTTTTTTACATGTAAGATGTATTTTTTACATAAATATTTATCTTTTTTGACAAAAGAAAAATATTTAGTCTGTACTTACAATGTATTGCATGAATAAATTTTCAATATTATCGGTATTATCAATTTATAGTATTTTCATAATGTTCACCAAAATAAAGGATCTAAAATTATTTAATTCTATCTTGTTTTATTTATCTTAAAATATAATCAAAAATTTTGATAATAAAATATAATAAAAATTACAGGTTGAAACTAAATTGTTTCCCATGCAAAAAATGTTCTACGCATAACTGTATAATAATAATGATCAACAAGTGAACTTTAAAGGGGATAGCACAAATTTTATTACATACTTATTTCTAAAAAGGATATGAGTCCGGACTCGAAGTTCTTCGAAATGTTATAAGAGAGTAAAGAGAATAATAGTCAATAACTATAAGATGAATAAATTTTATGAAAAATTAATATATTTGATTTTAAAAAAAATAAAAACCATGGGTTAATTATCTATTTAATATTTTTTACTATGCAGCACAAGCACGGGTTTACAGAGTGGAGATTGGTCATGCCATACTTAACAATTTATATATAAAAAAATTCATATATATGAAAACAAAAGAATATATTTAAAAGAATAATACAAATATAACAACAAAAAAAAATATATTTTTATTTGAAATCTTTTGAAGACGTTATACAAAGTCATTGTACTAAATTACCAATTACTACTAACGAAAAAGAATTCTTTATAAATTACTTGTAACATTGCAAATTAGGTTCCTAGAATGAATAGTAGATGAAACTTTAAGAATAGAATGTATTAATATTATCTTTTTTACAATTTGAATTATTAATTTAACGTTGTCAGAAATTGAATCTAGATAATTTTCATTTAAAGCATATACTGAAACTAGTTTTTTATGTACTCCGCAGGTTTTACACTTTGTATTATGTATCTACTTTAATACTTGACGTCGTACGATAAATTTTAATAAATTATTTCATTATTTAATAAATTTTTGTTTATTTTTTTTTATAATTTTTAGTTACGATTATATAACAAATATTATTATTCAAACTTTAAACCCATTTGATATTATAGGATAATTTTAAGAAACCGTTTTATTTATTTGATCTATAAAAAACGAAAATTTTTGAATTATATCCAAATAAATCACAAAAAAAATTTCAACCAAACAACAAAATTTACTAGACTAAACAAATCATTATAAAAGAATTCTTTCTTAGAATTAAAAAAAAAATAAAAATATGGATGGCTCATCACTTTTGCGAAAAGGAATTTATTCAACACTTGGAGGCTTATCATTTATTTATATCGTAACAACTTCAATATTATTTTACAAAAGAAGAAATAAAATATCAGACATTCAATTTCGTCCAATACGATTAAGTTTAATAAATTCTTTTGCTACAATCTTGCTATGCTTGATGATTTGTTTTTACTCCGGATTTGGTTCAGAAGAATTTCCTTGCTTTCTCGTAGATTGGATAACAACCATAGGTTATATTTTAGTTTATATCACTGTAACTTGTAGAGCACTTGCATTCGCCTGGGTGGCAAAATATAATCTTGCAAAATTAAGGATGAGCGTATCATACTCATCTTTACCTCAAACTCCAATAACTCCCGGTTTAAATGGGATGACTAAATTAAAAAAATTTGAACCTTATGCAACGGACGAATGGTTAACAACATGGATTGTTTGTCCGACTCTTATTGTTGGCATTATTTTAGCGTTCATTATACATATTTTTTCAGCAAACTATCAATTTCGTACAACAGAACTTTGTCCAGTTGGACTTGGGTATTTATTATTTTAAAGAATTTTCTTTGATCAAAAAAAACTATTTAATTATATCAACTCACGTGATTATTTTTTCTTTAATTTTTTTTTATTTAAGGCATATCCCATTTTTCGTAGCTATGGGGATATTTGCTTTCATAATATATCCGTTTATTTATTATCTTTTATATGACATTAAAGACGCTTACGGTTTACGAAAAGAGATTTTGATATTAATGATCGGTTGTCCTTTAGGGGTAATGGTTTATTTCCTTTGGGAACTCGCGTTTCCAGAGTGGGTTAAATTTTTAGCAGGTTTCATGTTCACTTGGTCATCTTTAATGTTAGGTCACACTTTATCTATAACTTTTCCTGTATGGAAATCCTATAAGAAACCATTAAATGCGTATGCTTCATCAACAACTCAAAAAAATATTCTCAAATCGACAAAAAAGAGTAACTTAAAATCAACGAAATATGAATCCTTTGAAAAAGTTTTATCAGACACAGAACTATTTGAACGCTATAAAAGTAAATCCTATTTTGAATTTCATTTCTTGATTCAAATTTATTATTAAATTACAAAACTTACATTATTATTATTTTTTGAAAATCTAGTGTGCGCAGCTGCCTGTTTTTGTACAGAACTTGTTCTTTTCTTACAAGAATATCAATACCTAAAATCCCTAGTTATTCGTTATTGTACCCCTTCGAATAATGAATTTTCATCACCACCAACACCAAAGTTTACCATCAGGGAAAATGGTCACATCTCATTTCCTGGATCAATAAAGTTTCTATCTGTCAATGGACTTTCTTTACCTCCATTTTCTCCAAGTTTTGTAGCTGACACAACAACACCATGCACGATATCCATTATTGAAACAGTCGCGGCAGCATCTTGGATACCTTTTCCATACCAATTAAAATTTCATTACAAAATATTTTATGATACTTATCTAGATCCAAATTCTGATTTCGCCATAAATTTCTCGGGAAATTTATTAAGCAGAATAAAGGAAATGATTAAAAAAGATCAATTTGAATTGTCAATGTATGAACAAGCTAGAGAAGATGTCTTAATGTTATTATATGTTAATACATTTGAAAAATTTTTGAAAATGGGTGGTACAGAAGTTAAAAATAAAATGGAAAAATTGTAAAAATTATAAAAATTATTTATTATTGTATAATTCAATTCATAATCATAATCATATTATGTAAATTATATTTAGAGGCATATACACAAAATTTTTTAAATAAAATTTATGTTTAAAAATGGCAAACCTTATCGAAAACTTATCTTTTGTTCATATTCATATTAGGATTGAATTCATCATTCGCGTGTAAATAAATGTACATAAAATTACTCCACAATAATGCACTAAAGATTATCTTTGCTTTTTACATTAGCCAATACTTTTTTTATCACGTACCACCGAACAAATTTAGAAATTAGGTGAAACATTATTCCATCATCGCACTGTAAAAAAATGAGCACTAGAAAATTGTATCAGATCCTTAATTAAGAAATGTCTTGGTTTATAAAAAACCATAATCATAAACGCCACAAATTTTTTTCAATATGATTTATCGGCAACCCGCCTATAACCAATATTGAGAAAATTCTGGTGTGTTTAGTGATTTATTCATTGCACCATCAACAAAATGTCATATTGCAGGATATTAATAAACCATTAATTTCTCAATTAAGTAATAAGTGCTACTCTATAATTTGAGTGTTTTTGGATTTAGAAAGAAATAATATAAATATGGCTGGTGTGGCTTCATTTTCAATCCTCACTTTCATCGTAAAGTAAAAAAGTACTAATTGACATTAGCCACACTAAAAGTCAAAAAAAAAAATGAGTAAACAAATCACCAGCCAGGCTAGCTTTGTTTTCATTAACTCAAGTGACCCTAAGATACCTAGTCAAGTGATCAACGATGTACCATTTATCAAACTTCCTTTTCCGCCTACTATTAACCCACGCAATCTTATCTCTTTTCCCAAAGGAAGTAGTACTCCTTCTCGAGCCCCAAATGCTTTTATTATTTATCGTAAATTATTTATCAAAACTGCGAAAGATAATGGATATACACTTCCAATGACAGTAATTTCTACTATGGCCTCTAGATCTTGGGAACAAGAACCTGAAATTGTTAAGTCAGAATATAAAAGAATTGCGAAAGATGCATTCAATTATCGTAGTGAAATTCATCCTAAACAAAAACAAGAACGCGGAGGAAAAAGGAAACAATGGAATATTGTCTCATTTGATCGTTCTGATAAACAAAAATCTCACGAACCAACTGATAATGCTCAACAATCATTAAGGTCACCTTCCCCCGAATTTTCTTCCGAATCTTCTTCCGAATCACCAATCTTAGATTTAGATGATTTAGATTTGTTTGCTGATTGGGCTAATTTTATTTATCCAAGTCCTGATTTAAATACTACTAGTCAATACAATTCTCCCGATTTAAGTAATACTAGTCAATTCAATTCACCCGATTTAAATATTGTTAGTCAATACAATTCTCCTGATTTAAGTATTACTAGTCAATTCAATTCTCCTGATTTAAATATTACTTGTCAATTCGGTTCCCCTGATTTAAATATTACTAGTCAATTCAATTCTCCTGAAATAAATGAAATGAATGATATGAATGATATGGAAATAATTGAATTGAATAAAATAAATGAATTGAATGATGAAGAATTTGAATTTATTAACTCTCTATTGCAGACGGTTGATAATAATTCTTTAACACCAATTCAGCCTGAAGAACTTCCTATTAATAACGACATTACAGAAAATGATTTATTCAATGATTACGTTATTCCAGAATCCACTGAAAATCAATATAATAATGAAATTTTTAATGCTGCTTCTGATTCATCCGAACCTCAATTTACTTTCTCCTCTTTTGATTTATTGGACACAGAATTATTTCCTGAAGAATTGAATACAGTTACTTTTGATAATTCATATTATTTCTAAATACTACCTCTGAGATTAATTTGGCCAATTTATAAACATTATAAGAATAACTTTTAAGGACAGACAATTAAGATATTTATGATATTTATGATATTTATGTTAAGAATTTATGATTTAATTACCAAAAACGTTTAAACATTTATGATTCAAAATTTTATATGTCAACTTAAGAACTTAAGCAAACATTCATGCTAAAAAATCAACCAATTAAACCATCAAAAAAAATATCAAGTTAATAAGTTTTTAGATTATTTATTTTATTACATTTGTATTATAATAATATATAGAATACGTATTATGAATACTTAAAATTTGTACATTGGGATGGATTTTTATAACAAAAAATATAAATTTTTTAATAATAATAAAAAAAAATATAAATTTTTTAATAATAATAAAAAAAAATTATGATATTAATACAATAAGTCTTGAGAGTAAAAATGTTCTTTTGTAAAATAGCGATTTCATTATTATGAATTAAACAATAACCACATGTATCACGTGTAAATCTGCTGTGTAATCAATCAATCACCAAAATAGTGAGCACTATATTATTTATATTATTGTAAGTTACATGACATTTGTGTACAGACGCCGTATTAGGAATTTCATTCGATTATATAGGATTCTAAAAAAGAAAAATATAAATATACGTGATTTTCTCATTTTGGTTATAATATAAATTACCAAAAGTTACTAGCAGGATTCTTTGAAACTATCCCAAATAACAAATTACTTATTTAATCAGTTTTTCATCTGTCAGCGATCTTTATTCTATCCAAACGATCCTTTCATATAATCTATTACGCGGTTTTATTACCCTAAACGCTTTTAATAAATAATTCATCCATTCCGAAAAAGAAAATACTTTTCCCATCACAATAATATTTATTAAGAACTAGAATATACTAAATTAGAGTATTAAAAACGATATACATAGTGTCCTAATAAATAATAATCGCGAAGAACGCGAAAAGAAAATCGATCAAATTTTAATATATATAATCAAAAACTTCAATAATTATCACACTTGAATTTTGAACCTGTGAAGACTTCAAAAAATTTTTAATTGTAAACCTATCTTGAATTTAGATTTGTTTGTTGATTGAGCTAATTTCATTAATTCAAATCATCCACTTTGGATAAATGAAATTAGCTCAATCAGCAAACAAACCTAAATCCAAGATACCGTAATTTTTGGGCCATAGTACCCTCCGTGCAAAGTAATCTCTTTTGAAAATTTTGAATGTTTTTTTTTTTAAAATACCCGTGTAATTTTACATGGTATAAAATAGATTGCCTTACTTTATTTTCTATTATTTGTTTACATTACCCCCCTTTTGTTTCGATGTAAAGTATCCCGGGTAGAAAATCTGAAATTTGTTAAAGACCCGGGGGGTACTATGGCCCGCATAATACGGTAGATTTAAAATGACAACGCGATATAAATTATTCTAAATTCATTTTCATTTTCATCTTTTTTTTTAAAAAANACACTTGAATTTTGAACCTGTGAAGACTTCAAAAAATTTTTAATTGTAAACCTATCTTGAATTTAGATTTGTTTGTTGATTGAGCTAATTTCATTAATTCAAATCATCCACTTTGGATAAATGAAATTAGCTCAATCAGCAAACAAACCTAAATCCAAGATACCGTAATTTTTGGGCCATAGTACCCTCCGTGCAAAGTAATCTCTTTTGAAAATTTTGAATGTTTTTTTTTTTAAAATACCCGTGTAATTTTACATGGTATAAAATAGATTGCCTTACTTTATTTTCTATTATTTGTTTACATTACCCCCCTTTTGTTTCGATGTAAAGTATCCCGGGTAGAAAATCTGAAATTTGTTAAAGACCCGGGGGGTACTATGGCCCGCATAATACGGTAGATTTAAAATGACAACGCGATATAAATTATTCTAAATTCATTTTCATTTTCATCTTTTTTTTTAAAAAAAGAAAAGGATATTTTTTGGTAAGATTTACTATTTCCAGAAAAAAATGTAGATCAGTATAAATTTATTCTTTTTTTAAAATTAAATATAAATAGATCAATAAAGTAGCTAAAGAAAAATAAATTAATAGATAAATAAATATTTTGTTTTTATAAAAATTTTTATAAAATTATGTCTGAACAATATCATTATCCATCACAGGTATAAAGTGATAATTGTTTATTGATTTTAATAATAATTTCATAATTTTGCAAATGTAATAAATTTCGCGATAAATGTAATAGGATCAATATCCCCCTCCTCCTCAACAAGGATATTATCCACCTCAACCACAGCCGCAACCACAAACTATAGTAGTTCAACAAGCACCACCCGATAATGATGATAAATTTTGTTTAGGATGGTAAACTTATTTTTTTTTTTTTTTGTCTTTTTTTCTATTAAAAAAAAGTACATTTATTGATATTATATATTATAAACTTGACAGTACTCTTGGACTTTGTTGCTGTTGTTGCCTAGAAGAATGTTGTTAAGCAAATATTTTTAGTATATCCTCCTCTATAGTCTCTACATTCTTAATATTCATATTTATTGATTTTTTGGGTGTAACTAATATAGAGAGATTTAAGGCAGTATAATAATTAATATAGTAAATTTTGAACATTATTCAAAAATTCACAAATTTTTCATGTACTATTCATTATAATAAAATAATATTGAGAAAATTTCTTTTATACTTTTTCATCTTTATTCATATCGGTTCATATATTTGCACTTAATTTGAAATCAAGATTTTCGTTTATAGTCAACACTAGTTAGCCATCAAAGCTCTAAGGAAATTTCACAGGTACATTAATATCTCTATCAATAAATAGATTACATCCTCCACGCTTACTCCCTCTTAATTTCCTATGAATCCATCCATATCAACTGCATATATACCATGAACACTTGTATCTCCTTAAATCTTGCATATGCTCATGTCATCATTTTACATATTGTTTACTGATCTAGCCTCTTTCCCATTTCTCCTTGAGAATGATAACAACATCAAAGGTACAAAAGGGCCACAAACATCAGGAAGTTTTTTTAACCGTAAATTTACGCAAGAATTACGCAAAATTGCGTAAATTTGTGTGGGTATCGTAAATTGCGTAATTTATACGGATCGTATGATTTTTCGAAAAATTATACGATCCGTATAAATTTACGTAAAATTTATGTAAAATTTTGCGAAAAATTATACGATCCGTATAAATTAATTTTGCGTAAATTTATAACATTTATTCACAAGGTTGTTTGAGACATAAAGTTATCAAGAACAAAATAAATCCATTCAAGTTAAAAATGTACAACACTGAATCTAAAAAGGTGAGAACTTTGATGTTACTGGCAGAGGCATTAAATATATTCACTTCATTTTTTTTTTCATTTTCATTTTCTTTTCATAATAAAATTTGTAGAATTGATCAATTTATTCTTCTATTATAAAAAAAATAATTAATTAATTAAACATATTTCATTAAGATGCGGATAATTTTTTATACCAACAGGAATCTTTTTTATCTTCTGTAGCCATAAGTAATGCATTCTTCAAAGTTACGTCATTGCGTCACGTCATTGCGTCACGTCATATGTTTTCATATGACTTAACTAGTTGCGTCATATAATTTAGGAGTTACGTCTTTTATGATTTTATATGACAACATAGTTACGTCAGTTAAGTCTGTACCTATAGTAATGGAACAACTTAGAGATCACATCATTTAATAGTAATTATTAATTAGACATTAAATACAAATAAATAGTAAAATATTGACTAAAAATTGACTAAAAATTCAAGTTAATGAAATTTCCTGACTCCGAATTCTTGTTTAATTTTAAGATAAACTATTCTGCTCTAAGAAAAGTAATTTAAAAGAAACTAATCTTTGTATTTTTTTTTTTTAATTTCTGATCTTTTAGATAATAAACATGGGGTTTTTTTTTGGAAGGATGTTTCTGAAATTTATTATCAGACTAACAAGCAAATTATCATAAGTGGACAGTAGTTTAAAACTAAAGGAAAAAATGAATTTTTCGAGATTTCATTGAGGTCATTTTTTTTATTATGATTATTCGGTTTAGAAATGCAAACTTTTCTTTTGACAATGCGGCTTGGTTTAATCGTTTCTATAAATATTAATCAGTTAATCGTATCGTATTTCTATAGAATAAAAATATTTATTGTTTCTTTACTTATCCTGCATGACGACTTTTTACTATTTTTGTCAATTAATGTATTGTATGATATACCATTTATACTTCAAACGTAACTCATAGTACACATACGACGTCACAGGTAAAAAGTTAGACAGGCACGGTCGATCAATTAAAGAGTTTTGTATAGCTAGATGAATTGGCAGGTAGTAAATACAATATCCCAATTATTCTATCCAATTCTGTTCTAAAAATATTTTTTGCAATCCGTTCAATCTTCTTCCTCTTTACATATCGGGTTTCTCAGGTATATATAACTATTTCTTGAGGTGTGGTGTCAGAGATATTTCAGGCTTCTCGATTTGACATTCTTGCTATACCACTTGCAAGTTGGTCCTACCGTCTGCCATACTTATTTTTTCGGCTGGTCCAACAACATTTCAATTAGGATATATGATGGTGATTACGATGATGGTAATGATGATGAGGTAAGTATACGTGATATCAACATAAAGTGCGGATAATCTAAATTTTTTATGCGCCTGTGAAGTGCACGACACGATTACATCAAGATTTGCAAACATAAATGCAAAGCACACTACGTTTTATTGAAATGAAATGTGATTATGATGATAGGAGTCTTGCTTAGAATGCGATCGGAATCATTCAATGAATCAATGCATCAGATAAAAATACGACCTTTTCTATTTTAAAGATTTTTTTTTCAGGTGTAATAAATATCTAAATCGAAACTTTCTGTTCAGAACAGTAAACATTGGAATCTATTCTGTCAATGGTATATCTTCATAATAATTGCTGTAATTGATATCAGCTAAATCCCCCCCCCCCCCGGAAAATTTATTATTATAAGGATAAGGTAGCTATATTCTGATGTTGCCAAAAGTTAAAGCGCACCTACAATCAAGTGAAAATGCATTATTAAAATGGTTAGTCCAAGTATTAAGGTAAAACTCACATAACTTTGAACGCCAAGTATGATTGACTGTCAAGAAGTTTGAATAGAACTTATGCAATATTACGGGATCCGCCTAAGTTGATGTCCAATTTTAATGCTCTTTATTCTGAATTAACGCTGTTTTTGTAGAATATAATACATATGAACTCATGTTTAACAGTGAAAATATCTTGGCAATAGTACATTTTTTGATGTTCTCGAATTTTTACTGCTAGAACAACCATAGAAGTAAGTTATAATGAAATGTAAGGTTCATTCATGAAATGAACTTGATGATAATCGCAAACTATAATATATTTTTATTATTGATTAATTGTAATGGTCCTTTTACAGGATCCTAAACCAATTAAATATTGAATAGATAAATAAGTAAATAAAAAAAAGAATAAATAAATCANAATCCCCCCCCCCCCCGGAAAATTTATTATTATAAGGATAAGGTAGCTATATTCTGATGTTGCCAAAAGTTAAAGCGCACCTACAATCAAGTGAAAATGCATTATTAAAATGGTTAGTCCAAGTATTAAGGTAAAACTCACATAACTTTGAACGCCAAGTATGATTGACTGTCAAGAAGTTTGAATAGAACTTATGCAATATTACGGGATCCGCCTAAGTTGATGTCCAATTTTAATGCTCTTTATTCTGAATTAACGCTGTTTTTGTAGAATATAATACATATGAACTCATGTTTAACAGTGAAAATATCTTGGCAATAGTACATTTTTTGATGTTCTCGAATTTTTACTGCTAGAACAACCATAGAAGTAAGTTATAATGAAATGTAAGGTTCATTCATGAAATGAACTTGATGATAATCGCAAACTATAATATATTTTTATTATTGATTAATTGTAATGGTCCTTTTACAGGATCCTAAACCAATTAAATATTGAATAGATAAATAAGTAAATAAAAAAAAGAATAAATAAATCATGTATATATGATATGAAAAAAGATATCACAAATTTTCATTATCCTCAATGAAACGGTTACAATATTCTTCGAGTTGGCTTGCTTTTGATTCTTTTGCTGAATTTAATATATCTCTCATGTTTGATATGCTGACCATTCGAGAGAGCCTTAATTCCATGAGTTGTTTTAAATGAACTAATTTAAACTCGTTTGCCAACGCAAGTAGTTCTTCGTATGTTTCTTTATTTAATGTTTGATCGATATTTTGGCCATATAAATAATGCAACAAAATACGTACTGAGGTAGAACTACCATTATTAATTGGAACTGGGTTCAAGTTTGCATATTCTCCTCCTGAATTAAATTTCTCATAAAAAAATTCAGAGCTCACGGCAAGCACAATTCGACTTGCCCATATTTCCTCGCCATTTACATTAAAAACAACGTCATTCCAAAAGTTCACCTGATTGGATAAAATTTTCAGAAGGCCTTTTTTGTTAATGCTTGACTGATCATGTTCTTCAACATGTATTTTGACATTTGGTGCTTTGACTTCTTTGACGCCAGCACTTTTTAGCATTGCGTAATACTTTGCCAGGCGAGGATTTATATATTTATCCTCACCTGGTTCAATATTCAAAACCAAATTACTTGCAGAAACCCAGTTGTCAGTATCGAATGGATTTTGATTTTCACCAAGGTTAAGGAATAATGGTTCACATTCATTAATGTATTTACTCAACCTCAAATTTTCATTTGAACATTTTTCTTCAAGCCAATCATAAACCTCAAAAACGTTAGACACGAATGTTTCTTTCCAATCATTTCTCCATTCGTCATTATTGATAATTTTATCTCGCAGGAATTTAAGGTGCAAAATTACCGTGATATCACTTGGTTCACCAAGTGATGGGTATTTACTAAGTACATCATCAGGTGGTATTACATCTTCCGCGAATAAAGCCTTTTGACTCCATGCTACACCTTTATATTTAGGATGGACTAGATTATCAAAGCAATCCAAAACTTCGGGGTGATCATAATACTTATCGTAAGGTTTGTCCAAAAATTTAGAAATTGGAACGAATGGAATCCTATCAAATTTTTCAAGTTCATATTTCTTCACTTTATAAAAATGATCGACCAATATGAAACCACGGTGGCGTATATCAGGTGGTGGGTTTATCTTTTGCAATGCTTCAATTTCCAAAGCACATCTTTTAAATGTCTCCGAATTCACTTCATCATTGAATCCAATATTTGATAATTTGCTTTTATGTTTTATAAGAATACGGTGAAGAAAAACATTTGAGTCTCCTCCAAATACGGTTCGAAAAACAATATTATCATAATTGAATAGTTTAGAAATTGGCATCAGTTTATCAGCAAATGTGGGAAAGGGATAATTAAATTCCTTTAAATCTTTAGTGATTTTACAGTCATATCCAGAAGTTGCATTATCCAGAACAGAATCCAAATAATTCACATACTCTTGATCACTTTTTTCAGGTAATTCAACATCATTAAATGTATAATCATGAATTTCACACCAGGTAGTGCCAAGATCTTTCAAAATTTTATTGTCTATCTTATCAGTAGTTTTTAAAAAAATTTTCTCACCCTTTGTTCGATACATTTTAAATTCCTTGGGTAAAACGTACCCAATTGAAACTGGGGCAAATCTCAACAATTGATTTTCCATTGAGGGAATTGATCGTACTGGCCAAATAGGTAATTCGCGGATCATTAATTTGAGAGATTCCTTCGATCCTAAAATCACGTGATATATATAAAATTAGGATTATGCTATCAAATTTTTTAAATTTACAAGAAAAAAAAATTAAAAAGAAATACTACTGAACTAACCTATTCCATTCCAATTATTTCGCAGTAAATGATAGAAATTTTCAATATTGTTAATTGACAAACACTTGAAGAGAATGTCTACATGATTATCCTCTTTAGAAAAATAGACCTTTTGAGAATGTTGATAAAAATGATCCTCGGGGTTGATTAATTGAAAAATAGTTTCAGACCGTAGCATACATTGGAGTACTTTGCAACCATAACTAAATACATATTTTGGATGGTTATGTGTAGAAAGTGGAAATGGCCAAAACTTTGAAATGCAGTTTTTGAAATCAATTTTTTTATGATTTTGTAATTTAATGATTTCTTCCAAGAGTTTGCAATGAAGATCAGGAAGGAACTCAAGTAGGATATGTCTATTCCAATCGAGTTTCTGATGATCCATATCAGGCAAATACTTATCTTTTTCAATCAACAATCTTGCCCGATCTGAACCTTGAGCCCAGGTTCCATTAAGATGAACAGACAAACATGTGGTATCAGGAAGTGAAAAGGTTGAAAACAATCTTCCTTTAAAGTCACTCAGCTCTTCATTTTCTTGATTATTGTTTACAATAATTTGAGGGTAATTAGGAAAAATCAGATTTTGAAATATATTATTACGCCTTTTGCTTTTGCTTTTAAGTAAAGCAGCAACACCTCCCAACACACGTAATCTATATTGTTTTGCATATTTTTGTAATTCATAAGGGTTAGGTTGAGCACCAGTTGCAATAATCCATTGATCATTTTGTACAGTGTTCGAATTATCAATCAGTTCGATTTCCATCTGAAAAATTCGAACATCTCCATTCACAATATGTTTTCTTTTACTTCGTATGTCTTCATCCAATCCATTTATAGTTGCTTTCCAGAGGGAATCCATTTGAAAAGATGTGGCATAGGATATACTTGACACTCTTGACACTTCAATTTTTTCAATATTCCGTAAAAATAAAAACTGGGAAGTGATGTTTGATTTGATTTTTATAAGCAGTTCTTGAACTTCATTTACGGAAAAGATCCTATCAGATATTTCGCTCGGCTGTTGCCTAAGTGGTATCCGGAAGAGCGTTCCATTAAAAGTTGATTGAAAATCAATACCTTCGATTCCGTCGTAAGGATCAAGACCAAATTGATCTTTTTCAGAAAAATTACGAATTCCATTTTTGTGAAAAGGGCCAATGATACCACGTTGAGGAAAGTCATTTTTCTTTGGCAGGAATTTTTCTTGAGGATCCAAAAATGCAATGGAATCACCGCTGATGAAACTAGGAAAATCCGTAAAGTGGTAGCACGAATTGAAACCTAATCCATGCTTTCCAATTTTTGTATCATCATCTTGTTTTCCACCGACACGTATCTGCATGAGAGAACCAAAATCGGATTCTTTGAATATTGCATCGTTGAATATCAAAATGGCAGGTCCCTGCCATGCCTTCATCCCATCACAAAGTAAAGATTCGGTAGAGTGTGAGCGATCATCAACGATTACATGAAACCTTTTAGCACCGGCATCATCGGCTATACAAAGGTATAAAAAAGCAAAAGTATAAATTTAAAACAAATTGCTAAAGAATTCAAATACTGTAAAGCTGATTCCGACCATTCTGAAGGAATTCTTTGAATATGCTTTCAAAGGGATAATCCTAACAAATGCAATGAAATTAATATTAAAGAATACTATAATAACACTAATAATATATATGAACATACCTTTATGATATTACGAATGGATGAAATAAGAGTTTCATTTTGACCATAAGACTGAAAATTTGAATCCATTTTTTTCAAAACAATTGAAATCCTAGCTTATGAAAACAAGCAAATTGTTGCCATCTTTTATTTCCGTTGATTCAACGGAGTAACACAGCATATCCACCGATTTCCGTATTGTTTACGTTGTGTATTTGTTTTTTTTAGATTCTATCTTTTCATGGTAATAACGAAAGATAAAAGATATTGTAACGATAAAGGTAAATGATGTGTAAAGATACTAAAGAACATGATAAAAATAATCAAAGAATGGAATTGTAAAATATTTGGAGAGAACACTAAATCTATGAAAGAAAATTTCGATGGATTATTTTTTAAATTTTTAAATACAATACGTCTGCGGCATTAATGGATTTAATCAATATCTTGCCTCGTCATGTGTTATCATCGTATGTCATATAGGGTTAGCGTATATTTTAGTATGGTCCAGATAGGGTTAGTGAATTTTAAATTAAAACGATTGTAATGTTAAATAATTATGGTCATTTTCACAAATATAATTTTAAAAAAGAATTGAAGGAGGGGGAAGGTGAAGGCAATGAACAAATTGAATAAAAAATTTACAAATTGTTTATTTTTTCCCACCCCATTTGGTACTAGCCATTATATGAAAATCGACCAACCTATAATATATTTAAAGGTTTTATGAAGTCATCCATTCAAAATTTACTTTTTATATTATTTTCACTAGCATATATCCATCCCTGCACCAGATACCACAAATTATTATTATTATTGTTATATTATTTGAGTTTATATGTTGGTATTTAATTTATTATCTTCCAAGGAGAAATATATCATGGATTAAGTTAACAGTAAATTTGTATGTCATTACTATTTTATATATACTGGATTGTAAAAATGTTATCTTTTTATCTTTTATATATCCAGAAGTTTATGGGACGCAGGAAACTGAACTAAAACAGATACGTTCATAGAATCTTTTTAAAAACAAGAACTTGTCTAGATCTTGACGATAGCGATTTTATAACAAACGGGTCAATCAGAAGAATTGATAGAAAAAATGAATGAGAAAAATGATGATTATTTTTTATTGGGATTCAAAAACTTTTTATTCCATCTATCTTATTTAGAGGATCAAACATTAGTATGCAAAGTTTCATGTGGAAATAAAAAGATAAACTTATTTAACTGCGTCTTTTGAATTTGATAAGCATCGAAATTCGGGATTTACAACAGCGACACGTTAGGCAATTAAAATTTTTTTTAACAATTCATTATTACAAAATTTGGTAAGATTTATATTCTTTGGCAGCATATTCTGCAAGTTTACAATAAATTCTACGCTTTTCGTGCAAACTTTCTTATCATAATTGCATCGACCGAAAACAATATGTTGCTAACCAGACCATGATTACAATTTTCTCAAGTATGTCTTTTTACAGAACCCCAAAATCATTCAATAAAATAAAATAAAATTTACAATGGAACTTGAGATAAAAATACAATGCATTTTTTTGATTTAAAAAGTCAGGTGCACAATAATCAATATATAATACCCATTTTTGAATTAAAAAAGCCACTTCGAAATTTAATTTGTTTTAAAAAAAGACTGGTGATCGAATTGAATGAATCATAAAAATATTAGCATAAGGTACCATCCCCATAATACGACCTTTTCTATCTGTCCTTATTGTGAAGATTTTTTATAATAAATATAATAAATGTAATAAATGATCCAGAACAATTGCATTATATTTTTTATTATTATGATTAATAACAGAATAAAAATGTTTAATGGTCCTTTTACAAGAATTAACATCATCGTAAACCAATAAATAAGTAATAAATAAATAAATCATAAATAATAATAACAAGAACTTGATAACCATGTTTATGTGATATGAAAAAAGATAAGAATATCAAGAATATCACAAATTTTCATTATCCTCAATGTAACGGTTACAATAAACTTTAAGTTGGCCTGCTTTTAAATCTTCTGCTAAATTTTTTATATCTTTCACGTTTGATCTGTTGACTATTCGAGAGAGCTTTAATTCCATGAGTTCTTTTAAATGATCTAATTCATAATCATTTGCCAATTCAAGTAGTTCTCTGTATGGTTCGAAATTTGATGTTTGATTTATTGTGTCCTGATGTTTCCAAATTGCATTATCGATATTTTGGCCATATAAATAATGCAACAAAATACGTATTGAGGTAGGACTAACATCATCAATATCGATTGTAACTGGGTTAGAGTTTGCATATTCTCCTTCTGGAGCGAATTTCTGATGAAAAAATTCGGAGCTCGCGGCAAGCACATTTCGACTTGCCCATATTTTCTCGCCTTTTACATTAAAAATAACATCATGTAGAGAGTTCACCTGATTGGATAAATTTTCCAGTAGAAATTTATTGTTAATGCTTAACTGATCATGTTCTCTAACTTGTATTTTAAAATTTGGTGCTTTTATTTCTTGGACGCCAGCACTTTTTAGCATTGCGTAAGATTTTGCCAGGCGAGGGTTTATATATTTATCCTCACCTGGTTCAGCATTCAAAACCAAATTGCTTGCAGAAACCCAATTGTCAGTATCGAATGGATCTTGACTTTTACTAAGGTTAAGGAATAATGGCTCATGTACTTTAATGTATTCCCTCAACCTCAAATTTTCATTTGAACATTTTTCTTCAAGCCAATCATAAACCTCAAAAACGTTAGACACGAATGTTTCTTTCCAATCATTTCTCCATTCGTCATCATTGATAATTTTATTTCGCAGGAATTTAAGATGTTTGATTACTGTGATATCACTTGGCTTACCAAGTGATGGGTATATTTCAAGTGCATCTGTGGGTGGTATGACATCTTCCGCGATTAAAGCCTTTTGACTCCATGCTACACCTTTATATTGAGGAAGGATTATATTGTTAAAACAATCCAAAACTTGGGGGTAATTATAATACTTATCATAAGGTTTGTCCAAATATTTAGTAATCGGAACGAATGGAATCCTATCAATTTCTCTAAGTTCATATTCTGCCACATCATCATAAAAATGATCGACCAATATGAAACCACGATGGCGTATATCATGTGGTGGGTTGTCCATCTCTTGCAATGCTTCGATTTTCAAAGCACATCTATCAAATGCCACCGAATTCAATTCGTCATTGAATCCAATATTTGATAATTTGTATTTATGTTTTACAAGATTAAAGTGAAGAAAAACATTTGAGTCTCCTCCGAATACAGTTCGAAAAACAATATTATCATAATCGAACAGATCAGAAACTGGCAACAGATCATTTGTAAATGCATTGGGAAATTTTAATTTCTTTAAATCTTTAGTGATTTTACATCCATATCCAGAAGTTGCATTTTCCAGAACGGAATCCAGAAAATCTACATAGTCGTGATCACTTTTTTCAGGAAATTCAACATCATTAAAAGCGTAATCATAAATTTCATGCAGGGTAACGTCAAGATCTTTCAAAATTTTATTGTCTATCTGATCAGTAGTTTTTAAAAAAATTTTCTCACTCTTTGTTCGATACATTTTAAATTCCTTGGGTAAAACGTACCCAATTGAAACAGGGGCATAACTCAACAAGCGATTTGCCATTGAGGGATTCCATCGTACTGGCCAAATAGGTAATTTGCGGATCATTAATTTGAGAGGTTCCTTTTTCGCTCCTAAAAAAAGCATGTGATGCCATTGAGATATCAAATTTTACAAGAAAGAAAAAAATAATAACTAACTAACTAATGAACTAACCTATTCCATCCCAATTATTTCGTAGTAATTGATAGAAATTTTCAATATTTTCAATTGACAAGCACTTGAAGAGAATGTCTACATGATTATCCTCATCAGAAAAATAGACTTTTCGAAAATGTTGATAAAAATTATCAGGGTTGATTAATTGGAAAATGATTTCAGATCGTAGCATACATTGGAGTACTTTGCAACCATAACTAAATACGTACTTTGGATAGTTATGTGTAGCAAGTGGAAATGGCCAAAACTTTGAAATGCAGTTTTTGAAATCAATTTTTTTATGATTTTGCAATTTAATGATTTCTTCCAAGAGTCTGCAATGAAGATCGGGAAGGAACTCGAGTAGGATATGTCTATTCCAATTGAGTTTCTGATGATCCATATCTGGTAAATCGTTATCATTTTCAATCAACAATCTTGCCCGATCTGAACCTTGAGCCCAGGTTCCATTAAGGTGAACAGACAAACATGTGGTATCAGGAAGTGAAAAGGTTGAAAACAATCTTCCTTTAAAGTCACCTGGATTTTCATTTTCTTGGAAATTAGGGATATTAGGGATATTCAGATTTCCAATCCCTTGATTAACTGGACTCGGAAATGAAGTTTGCCGTCGAAATGCATTAGTATATGATTTAGTTGTGGGTCTATTTTCATTAGGTCTTGGACGTTTAGCCGGTGTTCCTTCTTTAGAGTCATTCTGAATTTTGTGTTTATTATATTTTTTGCTTTTAAGTAAAGCAGCGACGCCTCCCAACACACGTAATCGATATCGTTTTGCATATTTTTGTAATTCAGAATCCTCGGGGTCAGGTTGAGCACCAGTTGCAATAATCCATTGATCATTTTGTACGTTGTTCAAATTATCAATCAGTTCGATTTCCATCTGAAAAATTCGAAAATCTCCATTCACAATATGGTTTCTTTTACTTTGTATGTCTTCATCTAATCCATTTATAGTTGCCTTCCAGAGTGAATCCATTTGAAAAGATGATGTGGCATCGGACATACGTGACACTTCAATTTTTTCAATATTCCGTAAAAATAAAAATTGGGAGGTGACGTTTGATTTGATTTTTATAAACAGCTCAAGAACTTCATTTACGGAAAAGATCCTATCAGATATTTCGCTCGGCTGTTGCCTAAGTGGTATCCGGAAGAGTGTTCCATTAAAAGTTGATTGAAAATCAATGCCTTCGATGCCTTCGTAAGGAACAAATTGATCTCTTTCAGAAAAATCACGAATGCCATTTTTGGGAAAAGGTCCAATAATACCACGCTGAAGGAGGCCATTTCTCTCTGGTAAGAATTTTTCCTGAGGATCCATAAATGCAATGGAATCACCGCTAATGAAACTAGGAAAATCTGTAAAGTGGTAGCATGAATTGAAACCTAATCCATGCTTTCCAATTTTTGTATCATCATCTTGCTTTCCACCGACACGTATCTGCATGAGAGAATCAAAATCAGATTCTTTAAATATTGCATCGTTGAATATCAAAATGGCAGGTCCTTGCCATGCCTTCATCCTATCACAAAGTAAAGAATTGGCAGAGTGTGAGCGACCATCAACGATTACGTGAAACCTTTTAGCACCAGCATCATCGGCTATCGTTTATATATACAAAAGTATAAAAAAGCAAAAGTGTAAATTTAAAACGAATTGTTAGAGAATTCAAAAGTCAAGTCATTAAAGTAAAGTTGACTCCGACCATTTTGAAGAAATTCTTTAAATATGCTTTCAAAGGGATAATCCTAACAAATGCAATTAAATTAATTTTAAAGAACATGATAATGACACTTAAATGTATGAACATACCTTTATGATATTACGAATGGATGAAATAAGAGTTTCATTTTGACCATAAGACCGAAAATTTGAAGTCATGGTTTTTTTTTCAAAACAATTGGAATTCTTTTAAAAAGCAAGTTTATGCAAACAAGTAAATTTTTTGCCATTTTTATTTCCGTTAATTAAACGGAGCAATATATCACATCCACCGACCGTATTGTTTACATTATTATGTTGTGTATTTGTTTTTTTTTTGAATACCGAAAGATAAAGGATAAAGGTAAATTATAAATGATGCATAAAGATACTAAAATGTCAAGAACATGCTAAAAATAATTAAAGAATGGAATTTTAAAACATTTAAAATATTTGAAAGACGAGAACACTGAATCTATTTATTCGTACGTGCATCTTGCGAAATTAGTTTACGAAAGAAAAAAAACTTTATGGATTTATTTTTTAAATTTTTATGTACATCTGTTACAATAATGAATTCAATTTTTTCAATTATCGAAGTTCGGCGAGCAGTAAAAGAATATTATGAAAATTTTTCCTGCATCTTTGTTTTTGTAAGTTCCTTGTCTTTGATTTTATGCCATATAGGGTTAGCATATATTTTAAAATTAAATCAATGGATTTCCATATTTAACATAATAATGGTCTTCGAGATGTCGAATATTTAAAACAAATTAAAGATTTAGATGGGTTGTCCGGTTTGGGAGGTGGTAAGCAATTTGGGTAGATGGGCCGTGATGCAGACATGTTTGAGGTTAGTCTTGAAAAGGGATTAGTCCTGTTCAAAGGGGATTAGTGTTTCTGAAAGAATATTAGGAATAGAGGGAACTTCTAGAATTTTATTTGAATAAATCAGATATGATGGAGTCCTTTTCAATATGTTGAGAGTAAATTGTAAAAAATCAATAAATAATAAAATCTCATAAATCCACCTGTCATGTCATCAGATAACCAAATACATTTTTTAATTAGTCTAAAAAATAAATAAATAATCTTGATCTTTTTAATAAATTTTTTTATTTGTCGTAATCCATAAAAATAAAAGTTTTACAAAAACGATAAATATTCTAAATCTCAAATACATTTTTCAATTAGTTTAAAACAACATATGGGCTAATTTTTCTCATATTCAATTTTGTCCCATAGTTGATGATCGTGTAACCTAATGTGATAATAATAACATATATCGTATACGATTATTGTTTTCAATACGCGCGCGATAATAATGACAAACAAAACATATTGCGAGCTCTGTTTTAAAAATTTTGCAAGTTATAAAAATTTAGTAATTCATGAAAGAAATGTGCATTCAAATAATAAATTAATACCTCACTTTTACATACTTTCTCAGCCTACTTCAGAACAAATAATCTATTATATTAATTCTTTTATTGTTCTTTTAAAAAAAAAACTTGGTTTTTCGAGACACGCGATTGGAAAAAAACATTTATTAATAGATACATTTCCTGAAAATGTGTTCGTATACCTTTTTAAAAATGAAGAAACATTCAAATATAGTCCTGCTAAGCGTAAATATCAATGTAATTTTGAAGGATATGCTGGAATAACTAGACTAAACCAATTATTTTGCTACAATCAATGGAGTTTTCGAGAGAACCCCCATACTAATACTAAGGGCTACGTTTTACTTGAAGATTATGAAAATAAATATCAAATCAAATTTACATGGAGTCAAACAATTTTATCCGAAAATAATAGAGAACTTATATTGGAAAGAATGAATTGTAATTTTATTACAGATTCGGGTGAATTTCAAGAAAATAGGTATATATATTATTATTATTATTATTTTATAAATTTATTATTATTAAATTTATTTTTAAAAACATATTATTTTATTATAGTAGTGATGAATGTAAACTAATATTAAACAAAAATGAAAATGAAATACCCATTTTATCCAATTCAAATACTGAATTAATTACGAAGCAATTTTGTTACATTTTACCTTATCCACCACTTCAAAATTCAAATAATAATCAGTAAGTTTTAATTTATATTATAAATAAAAATAAAATATAATAATATTTTTATACCTATTTTTTATTTTCTTTATTATTTAAATTTATATTTTGCATTTGAAATTTTTGTGGTGTATCATTAAGTAAATAATATAATTGTCGATTTTCAAATTCCATTATATCATATACTACAGATTTTTCTTTACTTCCACCTCCCATAGTAGTTCCACTAAAAAACAACCGAACCTAATCAAATGTAATTAATTTTATAATTTAAAATTATTAATGATTTAAATTAAAATAATAAAATATTAAATACCTGATTATGATTTTTTTTTTCTAGACTAGAAGTAGAAAAATATCGAATAGATAAATTTTTTTCATTTAATTTTTCTAAAAATTCGGGAATGTGTTGTGAAAAAATATGCATATATGGAGTTACATCTTCTTTTTTATAGAGACCATGTACTTGTAATGGTGAATTCATTTGACCTTGATTTGGACGGCAAAATAAATTAATCCATTCTTTTGCTTTAATTTTTAAATTATTAATTTCTGAATTAGTAATAAATGGTTTTCGTAAAATATTATATAATTCATAAAAATCATGCCAAAGTTTTTGAATATCTTCACCACGTNAAATTTTTTTTTTATCAGGACCCATTAAAGAAGTCCAATTCCACTTTCCACCATTTGATTTTGATTTAAAAAATTCAAAATGTATTTTAATGTCTTTCATTACTTGTTCAACTTGATTTTTAATTTGTTGTTCAAATTCTTTCTTCTTAAATAAATCATTAAAAAAGCATTCCATTAATACATCTGAAATACGTAATAACAAATGTAATTCATCAGGAATATAATTTTCTTGTTTGATAACTGGAAATAATGCAGGTTTTTTTTGACCTAAAAAATTTAAAATTTATTAATATTTAAAATTAAAATTTTAATTTTTATATATTAATATAATATAATTACCTTTTGTATTTTTGTTAATTATCCATTGTAAATTCATATTCCAACGATTATTTAATTCACAATTACAATATAGGCAAAAGTATTTTGAATTTGGTGCATTTAATCCCATTATTATGTACATAAATTTACAATCTGCTGAAAAAAAAAATTCAATTTTCCAATGGATATTATCATTATCATAAATTCCATTTTCTTGTAATTCAAAAAGTTGATCATTAAAAATATGTGCAACTTTTTCTAATGTATCATATTTTTCTTTTCCTACAAAAAGACAAATGCTAATTTTCAATTAATTATTATTTTTTTAAAAAAAATAAAAAAAATAAAAAAAAATAAAAAAAATTTATAAATTAATTACCAATATTGATGATCTGGTTTCAATACATTATCTTTTTCATTCAATAAACAAATTGTCATCATTACATGATTTTGTTTTCGTCCAACATTACGTCCATCACCACCTAATTTTAATTTAATTATATCACCAATTTGCAAAACAGGAGGATTTGAATTTTTCCAAATAGGAATAAGTATTTGAAGAAGAGATTTAATTGATCGATAAGCACCATTTCCAATTTCATGTTCATCAACTAATATTCCATCAGAATTATTATAATCTTCATCTTCATCAATTACAGATTTTTGATCAATATTAAAAATTTCAATTTGTATTTGATTATTTATTAATTTAGAAATCTCATTTCGCCTTTGTGCAATTTGATATTCACGTGTCAAATGTGGTTCTACTGCAGCAAGTTTTCGATATCCATCTCTACCTAATAATGCCTCATCATGTGCACGTACTAAAGCATCTAGTTTTGTAATATCTACTGGTAAATTATATTTTAAATTAATAATTTTATTCTCAGCTTCCAGTTCAATATTACATATTCGAATTGACTTTCCAGATTCTGAAGTTAATCTTTGTTTTAAAATAAGTTGATTTATTTTTTGATGAGCGTCTTGTCCAAATGATATAAGTCGCTTATTTTGTTGAGATGTTGACAATTCATTAAGTGGTCTTTTTCTTTTATCAATAATAATATTTTCAGTGTCTAATTTTTGTAATTTTTTAATTCGTTCTTGATGTAAAATTTCAATATCAAATCCAAATACAAATATTCCAGATAACTTTGATTCTTCCCGATTTATTTTCTAAATTAATAATATTTAAGTTAAATATGATTCTACTTATAAATAATTTTGATAACTATTAATAAATAAATTTACATACTTTAAAAAATGTACTTATAACTCCACTTGATGACCGTTCACTTGAAACTTCCCACTCAGCTTTATCTTCTTTCCATTTAATTGTAAATAAAACCTTGTTGGCAGAGATGTATTTAGTTTTACAATGCAACATTCGATCTGCAACTTCCGTTTTCACAATATATTCATCTGGGATCTGGTATTGAGTACCGTTTTTACTTTTTTTTGTATACTTGACATTTTGAGGATAATATCCAAGTGCTATTATTTTATATTTTGAATAAAAAATTCTGTTTCCAGAAACATATTCAGCATCNCTTGTAGAGAAATTATCCTATAAAATAATCGTTTAATACTATTAATTAATATACTATAATGCCCGGTATTTTTAAAGAAACTACTTACCATAAAAAATTCTTTTTATAATATAAAAATTTAAATATAAAAGAAACATAATTTATGTTAAAAAACCATTTTGACTAAATTTTATAATGTTTTATTATAGTATATGACCCATACCAAATTAATTTACGGTCAATTTACAACGCGCGATTGCAAGAGAGAAGTCACCCGAAGTACGCGATCATTGGCAAATATTTTATATGTCACACAAATTATCACATTTATGTAGTACGATGCATGATAATCTCGTAAATATCACATGATTTTAATTAGTGAATTGAGAAAAATTAGCCCATATGAAAATAAAAATAAATTTTGAACTTTTTAATAATAAATTTTTTTATTTGTTTCATGTCATTGTAATTTAATCTTGATCTTTTTAATAAATTTTTTTTTTCAATCCAAATGAGTTTCTGCAAGGTAGAGGGTAGGGTTAATATTAAATTATTTCATCAATAGTTTATAAATTTTAATCATTATTTATTAACATTTATTAACATAAAATTTTTATTTAATAAAAATTACATAATGTAAACTATTGTAATAAACTTTTTTTTATTTTGATTATTCTTCTCATTTAATATCTTTTGTGCTAATCCAATTGGATTATATTCCATATTACCTTTTTCATTTCTTTCATTTACATTTGATATATTAGTAATAGATTCAAATAAACTATTTCTTGTAAACAAAAATTCAGGTGATATTAAATTAACAAATTGATTTATATTTAATATAGTAGATGATATACATATATTCATCTTTTGTATTTTCTTTTAACTCATTTAAATTTCTTTGTTTCAAATTTTCATCTCTTTCTAAATTTCATTTGTTTCAAATATATTATATATAACTACAGATTTATCAATACTTTTGTATAATTTATTTTCACTTAAATTCTTACTATAATATTAAATTTCTTTATCAGTATTGGAAATATAGTAAGAGTGAATCTTTGCCATAAATTCAATTTTTGATAAAGTTAAACTTATGTCATTTTTTAGAAATTTCTTTCACAAATAGCATGTGATGAAACAATAGAGAATAATAATAATGTCAACTTCCGTAATTGATCAGTTTCATTTTCCTGAACATTAACACTTAATTACCATTTCATTAATGTTTCTCAAAAATTATTAAAACTAAAATTATAAGGTGTAATTTTTTTTTTCAAGATTTTATTTTTATTAAAAGATTAAAACATGATTTTTATTATTTAAATAATGCTATGAAATTAATACAGTTTTATATATTTTATTTAATACTACTTATTTTAATCTAAAATCTATAACTTAATATATTTATCTTTATATAATAGATAAAACCGGGACTCTAAACAATTCATAGATAAGTCAGATAATACTAACACTGGTCAAATGAAAAAAAAACAAGCAAAATTTTTGGCACAAATAGGCAGGAAGATTTGTAGATGATATGGATGATACATAAATAGGTAAGATGATATGCAAATAGGAAACTGATTTTTGGCTGATTTGTAGCTAATTTGTATCAAAATTTTGTTAATTTTTATTTGACATGTGTAAATTAAGAAATAAGATGAGAAAAATATAATTTTTATAAGTAAATTTATTAAAAATAAGTAATTTTTTAAAAAATTTATTATGATTACTAACACAGATTGAAATATTATAAATCTGATAGATATCTGGTATTTGATATCAAGTGGAAAATTGTACAATATCAGGTACCTAATATCAGATATACAGATTGAAATATTATAAATCTGGTAGATATCAAGTATCAGATATCTATCAGATTTATAATATTTCAACTTGTGATATCTAGACAAATTTTGATTTTTACTAGTAATTGATACAATTAATTAAATTAAATATAATTAAAAATTAAAATTTTAAGAGTTGAGTCAAGGTCAAATTAATTTTAATAACATGTATAATACAGATAAAGTCACATGTGTAGATTATACATATCATCAAGATAAATTTTAATTTTTACTAGTAATTAATGCAATTAATTGAGTCAAATATAATTAAAAATTGAAATTTTAAGAATTGAATTAAGGCCAAATTAATTTTAACACATGTATAGTGTAGATTGTACATGTTGTCAAAACTATTGACTTGAGTCAGATGCAATTAAAATTGAAGTTGAGTCAAGGCAAATTTTGATTTTTACTAGTGATTGACACAATTAATTGAGTTAGAAGCAATTAAAAATTGAAATTTTAAGAGTTGAGTCAAGGTCAAATTAGTTTCGATGACATGTATAGTGTAGATAATAATTGCGTATATATAGGTTTATTATAATATAATAATACATATTAATATTATCACATAAAATTTTTAGTGCAAATCTACTTAGCCTATTTCACAAATCTCCCTACTTATTCTCAAATTTGTCACAAATCTCCTTGCCTATTTAAAAATCGGCTACAAATCTCCTGCTTATTCACAAATTAGCCAAAAGTCTTCCTGCCTATTTACAAACCTTCTTGCCTATTTGCATCAAAAATTTTGCCTATTTTTGTTCATTCAACCAGTGTATAAATTGGCCACAAATCTTTCTGCCTATTTACAAATCAGCTACAAATCTCCTGCTTATTCACAAATTAGCCAAAAATCTTCCTGCCTATAATACAACAACTTTCCTATGATATTTTAAACTCACTTTATTTTACCTTATTACATCTTAAATGATCTATATTTCTAATCACGGAAGTAAGTTATGATGAAATATCAGATTCATTCATTTAATTCAATTTCTTTTTGAACTTAGCTTTGTTTTCAAGATTTGATGATATAAATTAATATATTTTTATTATTGATTAATTGTAGGACCTAACAGAATAAAAATGTTTAATGGTCCTTTTACAAGAATCAACATCATCGTAAATCAATACTACAAGTTTTTGAATAGTTAAATAAGTAAATAAAAAAAGAATAAATAATAATAATAAGAACTTGATAAACCCCATGTATATAAGATATGAAAAAAATAAGAAAATCAAAAATATTCCAAAAACTCATTATCCTCAATGTAACGGTTACAATATTCTTCGAGTTGGCTTGCTTTAAATTTTTTTGCTAAATTTAATATATCTTTCATGTTTGGTCTGATGACTATTCGAGAGAGCTTTAATTCCATGAGTTCTTTTAAATGATCTAATTCATAATCATTTGCCAACGCAAGTAGTTCTCCGTAAATTTCAAAATTTGATGTTTGATTTATTGCGTCCTGATGATTCCAAATTACATTATCGATATTTTGGCCATATAAGTAATGCAACAAAATATGTATTGAGGTAGGACTAACATCATCAATATCGATTGTAACTGGGTTAGAGTTTGCATATTCTCCTCCCAGGGTGAATCTCTGATAAAAAACTTTAGAGCTCGAGGCAAGTACACTTCGACTTGCCCATATTTCTTCGCCATTTACATTAAAAAAAACGTCATGTAAAGAGTTTATCTGATTGGATAAATTTTCCAGCAGGACTTTTTTGTTAATGCTCGACTGATCATGTTCTCTAACTTGTATCTTGACACTTGGTACTTTTACTTCTTTGGCGCCAGCACTTTTTAGCATTGCGTAATACTTTGCCAGACGAGAATTTATATATTTATTCTCACCCGGTTCAACATTCAAAACCAAACTATTTGCAGAAACCCAGTTGTCAGTATCGAATGGATCTTGACTTTTGCCAAGGTTAAGGAATAATGGTTCATATTCTGTAATGTATTCACTCAACCTCAAATTTTCATTTGAGCATTTTTCTTCAAGCCAATCATAAACCTCAAAAACGTTAGACACGAATGTTTCTTTCCAATCATTTCTCCATTCGTCATCACCAATAATTTTATTTCGCAGGAATTTAAGGTGCAAAATTACCGTGATATCACTTGGTTTACCAAGTGATGGGTATATTTCAAGTGCATTTAGAGGTGGTATGATATCTTCCGCGAATAAAGCCTTTTGACTCCATGCTACACCTTTGTATTGAGGATGGACTATATTGTCAAAACAATTCAAAACTTCGGAGTGATCATAATACTTATTGTAAGGTTTGTCCAAAAATTTAGAAATTGGAACGAATGGAATCCTATCAAATTTTTCAAGTTCATATTTCTTCACATCTTTATAAAAATGATCGACCAATACGAAACCACGATGGCGTATATCAGGTGGCGGGTTTATCTTTTGCAATTCTTCAATTTTCTTCGCACATCTATCAAATACCTCCGAACTCAATTTGTCATTGAATCCAATAGTTGATAATTTGTTTTTATGATTTATAAGATTACGGTGAAGAAAAACATTCGAGTCTCCTCCGAATACAGTTCGAAAAACAATATTATCATAATTGAATAGTTTATTAATCGGCATCAGATCATCAGTAAATTCATTTGGAAAGGGATAATTAAATTTCTTTAAATATTCAATGGTTTTACATCCAGAAGTTGCATTACTCAGAACAGAATCCAGAAAATCCACATAGCCGAGATCACTTTTATCAGGTAATTCAATATCATTAAAAGCGTATTCGTGAATTTCATACCAGGTAGCGTTAAGATCTCTCAAAATTATAATGTCTATCGTATCAGTATTTTTTAAAAAAATTTTCTCACTCTTTGTTCGATACATTTTAAAATCCTCGGGCAAAACGTAACCAATTGAAACTGGGGCAAATCTCAACGAGCGACTTGTCATTGAGGGATCCCATCGTACTGACCAAATAGGTAATTTGCGGATTAATTTGATAAGTTCCTTTTTCTCTCCTAAAAAAGCGTGTGAAATATATACTATTGAGATATCAAAATTTCTAAATTTACAAGAAAGAAAAAAAAATACTAACTAATGAACTAACCTATTCCATCCCAATTATTTCGTAGTAATTGATAGAAATTTTCAATATTTTCAATTGACAAGCACTTGAAGAGAATGTCTACATGGTTATCCTCATCAGAAAAATAGACTTTTTGAGGATGTGGATAAAAATGATCACCAGAGTTTATTGATCGAAAAATAGTTTCAGATCGTAGCATACATTGGAGTACTTTGCAACCATAGCTAAATACATACTTGGGATGGTTACGTGTAGAAAGTGGAAATGGCCAAAACTTTGAAATGCAATATTTGAAATCAATTTTTTTATGATTTTGTAATTTAATGATTTCTTCCAAGAGTTTGCAATGAAGATCGGGAAGGAACTCGAGTAGGATATGTCTATTCCAATTGAGTTTCTGATGATCCATATCAGGCAAATCCTTATCATTTTCAATCAATAATCCTGCCCGATCTGAACCTTGAGCCCAGGTTCCATTAAGATGAACAGACAAACATGTGGTGTCAGGAAGTGGAAAGGTTGAAAACAATCTTCCTTTGAAGTCATTCGATTTTTCATTTTCTTGATCATTGTTAGGATGAATAGAGCCATTCTGAATTTCGCTTTTAAGTAAAGCAGCGACGCCTCCCAACACACGTAATCGATATCGTTTTGCATATTTTTGTAATTGATAAGGGTTAGGTTGAGCACTAGTTGCAATAATCCATTGATCATTTTGTACGTTATCATCAGTCAGTTTGATTTCCATCTGAAAAATTTGAACATCTCCATTCACAATATATTTTCTTTTACTTCGCGTGCTTTCATCCAATCCATTTATAGTTGCTTTCCAGAGGGAATCCGTTTGACAAGATGAAGTGGCATCGGATATACTTGACACTTCAATTTTTTCAATATTCCGTAAAAACAAAAACTGGGAAGTGATGTTTGATTTGATTTTTATAAACAGTTCTTGAACTTCATTTACGGAAAAGATCCTATCAGATATTTTGCTCGGTTGTTGCCTAAGTGGTATTCGGAAGAGTGTTCCATTAAAAGTTGATTTAAAATCAATACCTTCGGTGCCGTCGTAAGGAATAAATTGATCTCTTTCAGAAAAATTACGAATGCCATTTCTAGGAAAAGATCCAATGATACCACGTTGAGGAAAGTCATTTTTTTTTGGCAGGAATTTTTCTTGAGGATCTAAAAATGCAATGGAATCGCCACTGATGAAACTAGGAAAATCTGTAAAGTGGTAGCATGAATTGAAACCCAATCCATGCTTTCCAATTTTTGTATCATCATCTTGCTTTCCACCGACACGTATCTGCATGAGAGAATCAAAATCAGATTCTTCGAATATTGCATCGTTGAATATCAAAATGGCAGGACCTTGCCATGATTTCATCTCATCACAAAGTAAAGAATTGGTAGGGTGTGAGCGACCATCAACGATTACGTGAAACCTTTTAGCACCAGCATCATCGGCTATCGTTTGTATAAAAAAGTAAAATTATAAATTTAAATTTAAAACAAATTGTTGAAGAATTCAGAAGTCATCAAAGTACTGTAAAGTTGGACCGACCATTCTGAAGAAATTCTTTGAATATGCTTTCGAAAGGATAATCCTAACAAATGCAAATGCAATTAAATTAATCTTGAAGAACACTATATGACACTTAAATATATATATGAACATACCTTTATGATATTACGAATGGATGAAATAAGAGTTTCATTTTGACCATAAGACCGAAAATTTGTAGTTAAAGTCATGGTTTTTTTTTTCAAACAACGAACAAATTGTATAAAAAAATTGTATAAAAAAAATTGTTTCCTATTTATACATGATTAACTAACAGTCTGTTGATCTTATTGACGCGAAAATAGTCTAAGAAAAATTATATCATAATTTTCAAGGAAATCATTGATATCTGCGTAACTATTACGTATTTTGTTAGGAAAGTAAAAAGCTTTTCTCGATAGTTTATCAATGAGAGAACAAACACCTCATAAAAATCGACGAGACAAAGATCACATGCAAACCTATTACAATTCAAAGATTTTTACGGTCATCCATTCATGGGTTTACTTTTTAATATTATTTTTATATTTTCACCAGCATACATTCATCCCTGCACCAGATACCACAAATTATTTCGATATTTTGTACTTTATGTAAAAATATTAATATCTTTTATATATAGTGAATTTTTTATGGGATGCAGAAAACTGAACTACGTTTATAGAATTTTTTTTAAAACTTGTTAACGATGGCGATTTTAAAATGATCCATAAAAAACGGGTCAATCAGAAGAATTGTAAAACTGGGATTCAAAAACTTTTTGTTCCATCTATCTTATTTAGAGGATCAAACATTAGTATGCAAAGTTTCATATGGAAATAAAAAGATAAATTTATTTAACTGCTTTTGAGCGTTCAAGAATTTGAGAAGCAACTATACACCGAAATTCGGGATTTACAACATGTTAGGCAATTAAAATTTTTTAACAATTCATTATTACAAAATTTGGTAAGATTTATATTCTTTGGCAGCATAGCAAGTTTACAGTAATTTCTACCCCAATATTATTAAGTTCACAATGGAACTTAAGATAAAAATATATTTTCTTCCAATGCACTTTTTGATTTTATTTATGATAATCTAATTAAATAAATATATATCCGATGCAGTTGTTGTAGAATATAATACGTGGCAATAGCACATTTTTTTGATGTTCTCGAATTTTTACCGCAGAACAACTACAGAAGTTATGATGAAATATAAGGTTTATTTGTGAAATTCAATTTCAAGATATATGAATTAGTATATTTTTTATTATTATGATTAATTGTCGGACCTAACAGAATAAAAATGGATAATGGTCCTTTTAACATCATCGTAAATAATAGATAAATGAGTAATAAATAAAAAAAAGAATATATAAATCATAAATAATAATAACAAGAACTTGACAAGTAAGCATATGAAAAAAGATAAGAAATTCAAGAATATTCCAAATTTTCATTATCCTCAATGTAACGGTTACAATATTCTTCGAGTTGGCTTGCATTTAAATATTTTGCTAAATTTAATATATCATTCACGTTTGATCTGTTGACTATTCGAGAGAACTTTAATTCCATGAGTTCTTTTAAATGATCTAATTCATAATTGTTTGCCAACACAAGTAGTTCTCTGTATATTTCGAAATTTGATGTTTGATTTGTTGTGTTCTGATGCTTCCAAATTGCATTATCGATATTTTGGCCATATAAGTAATGCAGCAAAATACGTATTGAGGTAGGACTAACATCATCATCAATATTGATTGTAACTTGGTTAGAGTTTGCATATTCTTCTCCTGGAGTGAATTTCTGATGAAAAAATTCAGAGCTCGCGGCAAGCACAATTCGACTTGCCCATATTTCCTCGCCATTTACATTAAAAACAATATCATGTAAAGAGCTCATCTGATTGGATAAAATTTCCAGCAGGACTTTTTTGATAATACTTGGTTGATCATGTTCTCTAACATGTATTTTGACGTTTGGTGTTTTTACTTCTTTAACGCCAGCACTTTTTAACATTTCGTAATACTTTGCCAGGCGAGGATTTATATATTTATTCTCACCTGGTTCAACATTCAAAACCAAATTACTTGCAGAAACCCAATTTTCAGTATCGAATGGATCTTGACTTTTGCCAAGGTTAAGGAATAATGGTTCATTTTCCTTAATATATTCTCTTAACATCAACTTTTCATTTGAACATTTTCCTTCAAGCCAATCATAAACCTCAAAAATGTTAGACACGAATGTTTCTTTCCAATTATTTTTCCATTCGTCATCATTGATAATTTTATTTCGCAGGAATTTAAGATGTTTGATTACCATGATATCATTTGGTTTACCAAGTGATGGGTATATTTCAAGTGCATTTAGAGGTGGTATGACATCTTCCGCGATTAAAGCCTTTTGACTCCATGCTACACCTTTATATTTAGGATGGACTATATTGTTAAAACAATCCAAAACTTCGGAGTGATCATAATACTTATCGTAAGGTTTGCCCAAAAATTTAGCAATTGGAACGAATGGAATCCTATCAAATTTTTCAAGTTCATATTTCTTCACGTCTTCATAAAAATGATCGACCAATACAAAACCACGATGGCGTATATCAGGTGGTGGGTTTATCTCTTGAAATGCTTCAATTTTCTTCGCACATTTATCAAATGCCTCCGAACTCAATTTGTTATTGAATCCAATGTTTGATAATTTGTCTTTATGTTTTGCAAGCTTAAAGTGAAGAAAAACATTTGAGTCTCTTCCGAATACAGTTCGAAAAACCATATTATCATAATCAAATAGTTTAGAAATCGGCATCAAGTCATCAGTAAATGCATTTGGAAAGGGAAAATTAAATTTCTTTAAATCTTTGATGATTTTACATTCATTTCCATATCCATGTCCATGTCCATATACATATCTAAATCCAGAAATTGCATGATCCAGAACGGAATCCAGAAAGTCCACATATTGTTGATCACTTTTTTCAGGTAACTCAACATCATTAAATGCATAATCATGAATTCCACACCAGGTAGCGTCAAGATCTCTTAAAATTTTAATGTCTATCTTATCAGTATTTTTTAAAAAAATTTTCTCCCCCTTTGTTTTATACATGTTATATTCCTTGGGTAAAACTTTCCCAACTGAAACTGGGGCATAAATCAACGATTGATTTTCCATCGAGGGATTCAATCGTACTGGCCAAATAGGTAACTTGCAGATCATCGATTTGATAAGTTTTTCTAAAAAAGCTGAGACAAATATATATTAGTTATTATCATATTATGCTTGAAATATCAAAATTCCTAAATTTCAAGAAAAAAAATCAAAAAAGAAATACTACTGAAGACTAACTGACTCTAATTAACTAGCTAATGAACTAACCTATTTCATTACAATTATTTCGTAGCAATTGATAGAAATCTTTAATATTATCAATTGACAAGCACTTAAAGAGAATGTCTACATGGTTATCCTCATCAGAAAAATAGACTTTTTGAGAATGTTGATAAAAATGATCACCAGAGTTTATTGATCGAAAAATAGTTTCAGATTGTAGTATACATTGGAGTACTTTGCAACCATAGCTAAATACATACTTTGGATGGTTACGTGTAGAAAGTGGAAATGGCCAAAACTTTGAAATGCAGTTTTTGAAATCAATTTTTTTAAGATTTTGTAATTTGATGATTTCTTCCAAGAGTTTGCAATGAAGATCGGGAAGGAACTCAAGTAGGATATGTCTATTCCAATTGAGTTTCTGATGATCCATATCTGGCAAATCGTTATCTTTTTCAATCAACAATCTTGCCCGATCTGAACCTTGAGCCCAGGTTCCATTAAGATGAACAGACAAACATGTGGTATCAGGAAGTGAAAAGGTTGAAAACAATCTTCCTTCAAAGTCACTCAGCTCTTCATTTTCTTGATTATTATTTACAATAATTGGAGGGTAATTAGGAAAAATCAGATTTTGAAATAAATTATCAGGCTCTTTGCTTTTGCTTTTGCTTTTAAGTAAAGCAGCAACACCTCCAAGCACACGTAATCTATATTGTTTTGCATATTTTTGTAATTCAGAATCCTCAGGGTTAGGTTGAGCACCAGTTACAATAATCCATTGATCATTTTGTACAGTGTTCGAATTATCAATCAGTTCGATTTCCATCTGAAAAATTCGAACATCTCCATTCACAATATATTTTCTTTTACTTCGCGTGCTTTCATCTAATCCATTTATAGTTGCTTTCCAGAGGGAATCCGTTTGACAAGATGAAGTGGCATCGGATATACTTGACACTTCAATTTTTTCAATATTCCGTAAAAACAAAAACTGGGAAGTGACATTTGATTTGATTTCCATAAACAGATCTTGAACTTCATTTACGGAAAATATCCTGTCAGATATTTCGCTCGGTTGTTGCCTAAGTGGTATTCGGAAGAGTGTTCCATTAAAAGTTGATTGAAAATCAATGCCTTCGATGTCTTTGTAAGGAATAAATTGATCTCTTTCAGAAAAATTACGAATGCCATTTCTAGGAAAAGGTCCAATGATACCACGTTGAGGAAGGTCATTTTTCTTTGGTAGGAATTTTTCTTGAGGATCTAAAAATGCAATGGAATCGCCACTGATGAAACTAGGAAAATCTGTAAAGTGGTAGCACGAATTGAAACCCAATCCATGCTTTCCAATTTTTGTATCATCATCTTGCTTTCCACCGACACGTATCCGCATTAGAGAATCAAAATCAGATTCTTCGAATCTTGCATCGTTGAATATCAAAATGGCAGGTCCTTGCCATGCCTTCATCCCGCCATAAAGTAAAGATTTGGTAGGGTGTGAGCGACCATCAATGATCACGTGAAACCTTTTAGCACCAGCATCATCGGCTATCGTTTGTATAAAAAAGTAAAATTATAAATTTAAATTTAAAACAAAGTCATCAAAGTATTGTAAAGTTGATCCCGACCATTCTGAAGGAATTCTTTGAATATGCTTTCGAAAGGATAATCCTAACAAATGCAAATGCAATTAAATTAATCTTAAAGAACACTATAATGACATTTATATGAACATACCTTTATAATATTACGAATGGATGAAATAAGAGTTTCATTTTGACCATAAGACCGAAAAGTTGAAGTCAATTTCATGTTTTTTTTTTTCAAATAATGATGGAGTATGAATTGGTTTATGCCGTTAAATATTTATTTGTTATCAAAATTGTATAAAAAAATTCACAAATTATTTTATTTTTATCCCACGGTCCCTAATTAGTCATCCGTTAATTAATATTTTTATTTTGCTAAAAAAATAGATTATTGGCAATTTTTTACGTCATGAAAATAGTCTAAAGAAATTATATCATAATTTTACGGAAAAGCCACGAAATAACTAGTACGTATTTGCAAACAAAGGAAGGAAGCTTTTCCCAATAGTTTATCAATGACCTCTAATCTGAGAAGTTCCTGAATTATATGAGACAAAGGTCACGTGCCAACCTATCAAAGAAGTCATCCATTCAAAATCACGGGTGGGTTTATTTTTTTCTATTATTTTCACTAACAAACGGTCCAATCAAAAGAATTGTAAAACTGATTGAAAAAATGAACGATAAGATTATGTATATTATTTAGAGGATCAAACATTGGTATGCAAAGTTTCATATGGAAATAAAAAATAATTATATGTAACTTTTGGATAGATCAAAAATTAAAATTTTTTTAACAAATTCATTATTACAAAATCTGGTGTGAGAGATATTTTTGGCATCATATTCTGCAATTTTATAGTGATTTCTATATAAATTCATATACCTCCATGCCTTTCTTACATCATAATTGTATCAACTGTATCTAAATATATTGCAAACCAGACCATGAATAATTCCAATTTTCTCGAGTATATCCTTTAACAGCAATTGTCATTCAATAAAATTAAGTTCACAATGGAACTTAAATAAAAAATACATTTACATCCGTCATATATAATAGATTCTTCCAGTGCACTTTTTTGATTTAAAAAGTCAGGTGCATAAAAATCAATTCGATCCATTGTTGAACTAAAAAAGCCACACCGAAATTTAATTTTTTTATTAATGAAATATTATTAAAATTGGTTATTTTTATCATGTATCCCTTTTTTAGTAAAGGGGTATAGACTTCTAAAATCACATGAATTTATTGGTGCAAACACCAAAACACCAATAGTATCGCTATTAAACGAGAATCTTCTATTTTTTCCGAAAAAAGTAACAATAACACAAACAGTAAGTCATTTTCTTGGATTGCTTGCTCAATTTCCAATTACTGCAATTAAAATAGACAATGAAGCTCTAGAAACTTTGGGAGTAAAGTTCATTTAACTATTTAATACTGCAAATTAAAGCAGCACGAGAGATTTTTATTGATGACCCGTGTAAATCAATAGAATTTAATAAATAAACTTTTAATATTTTAGATAAATATAACAATACCAAAATTCGTTTACACCATCAAAAATTTTACTCTTAATATTATATCTCGTCTTAAAAATTGCTTTCCTGATGGTATTTTACAAATCGAAAACACTTTTTGCAAGATATAATTTCAATAGAAAAAGTAACAAAGTTGAAAGAAGAAAATTGAATGTTATAAGATGGAAACCAAAAGATCCAAATTTCAAAAATAAAAATAAAAGAAGGAATCTAGAAATAGTCAAAAGACAATGCTAATCACAAACTAATTAAATAGCAATTGTTAAAATCATTATAGAACCCACTCAATTTATATCCCGCCATCAAAAAAATAATATAAATATCAAAGTTCAACTACTTATTATTTATTACATTTGATTAATTGAATAAATAAAATTTGAAAATTTTATTATATAATATGTAATAAATAATGGCGAAAACATCTTTCTTATTTTCGCTTTTGATTTTTTTAGCATAGAATACCTAAATATATAGGAATATATTTATAATAAATATAATAAATACCTTTTTTATAAAAATAAATAATAAATAAAATAATAAATAAAATAATTTAACGATAATTTGTTTTATATCATTAGGTACGTTACTTTAGTCAAATTTTCAAATAGCATGACTTTAATACTTGAGTGATAAATACACTTACCCCCGATAAACCCTAACCCCTGCACAGGTTAATAATATATGATATTAATCACGTGATACTTAAACTAGAATTTTGGAGTGAGACTCCGATGGCGAATTTAAAGTATTTACATAATTGGAATTTTAACAATGAAACTCACGTTATCTGCATTAAGATTGTTCTAAAATAAGTTTGCCACTTCATTAAACAAACATGCATAGAACATTTTCTAAGATTTATAATGAAGAATATGTCAATAGGTGGTACTTTAGAACTTAAAACAATGAAGAATATATATATAATAGACTTTAATTTAGAACTTAAAACAATGAAAAAGATATATATATAATAGGCGGCACTTTAGGACTTAAAAATTTGATTGAAAAAAATTACGAAGAAAATTAAAAAATAAAATATTTACCAAAAGTTTTAAACATACACACATTTATTAAACTCCCATTGAATAAATTAAATTATTAAATTATGTCTGGAGTTAGCGAAACTAGCGGTGAAAGTGAAACAAAAATGCTTGAAAAACTTGAAAACCATGATGCCCATGATGCCATTAATATAGGACCTCCAAGTTCTAGCAGCTCTAGCAGCTCCAGCTCTTTTAACTCTAGCTTGAGTAGCCATAAGAGAAAATCTTTTGAAGTTTTGGGTGTTTTCAGTGGGATGTGGTTGAACGTAAATCTAATGATCGGCAGCGGTATGAGTTTATAATTTATCTATAATATTTTATGTTTATACGTTATAAAAGTTAAAATTTTTTTAGGCATTTATGCTACCCCCGGTCAAATTATGGTTTTGACACGGAGTGGAGGAATGACTCTAGTCCTCTATATCTTAGGGTTTTTTTATGTTATGCTTGGAAGTTTTATTTATGTAGAAGTAAGAATTTTCATTTATTTTCGTTTCATTTATTTTAATTTAATTAATTATTTTCATACTTTATTAGCTTGGGAGTACTATTTCGAAATCGGGTAATTAATATTTTATGTGAATATGTGAACATGATTGAATGCATTAATTTATTTTATTTTAAAAACTTTAGGCGGTGAGCAAATATATTTTGAAAAGGCGTTTCCTAAGCCCAAAAAAATGGTGGCGTATATTTTCAGTGTAATCTCAATTGTGTAAGTGTGAATAATTATTCTTAAAATTATACATCTTTCAAAAAAAAATCTTTTAATTTTTTATTGATAAAAATAAAATTTATTTAGTCTCGCGAAGCCGCTCGGTATTATTTCCATCAGTATAGCGGCTTCCCAATACATCTATTATGCCATTAATAATGGTTATGATAAGTCTACCTTAGAAGATATACATAATATTGAATTTTGGTATATTTTTATTTTTTATTTTTATTTTTATTTAAAAATAATTAAATTCACCTCACAATTTTTTTTAGGAAATATCGTTTTATGGCATTTGGGATTATATCATTTATTACCGCTTATCATCTATTCAGTAACAAAGTTGCTGTGTGGATGAATCAGATATTAGCTATAATCAAAGTTTTAACATTGTTAATCGTGGTGATTATTGGTTTTACAAAAATAAGAAGCTACCCAGAAAGATTATCATATAACTATCTTTTTGGTAACGCGCGTGAAATAGAATATTATAATAATTATTCCAGTTCAATGTTAAAGGTTTGTTTTAGATAATTATTTCTTTTTTTTTGAAGAAACAGTAATCTGAATATTTCTTTTTTCTTTTTCAAGGTTCTATTTGCGTATTCAGGATGGAATACGCTTAATTGTAATTTATCATTATTATTCATTTTATCTTATTTTATTTTATTTACTATTGCTACTTTATTTCTAATATTCTATTTTTAATCTTTTTTAGATTCTTTGGATGAAATGCATAATCCAAAGAAAAGATTACGCATTTCAAATCCTGCCAGTGTCCTCATCGTTGGCATCCTTTGTAAGTATTCTTAATTTAAGAAGTTTTTGAAATTTTATATTAATAACAATAATATCAACAATAATACTAATAATAATAATAATTTATTATTTTAGACTGTCTTACGATTCTTGCTTTAATAGTAACAGTGCCTAAGGATTATATTAATAACTCATCTACTTCTACTGAAGTTATAAGTGCAAAATTAGGAGATGAAATTGGTTCAGGAATTGCAATATCAATCTTAATTGCGATTTCTTGTTTCGGTGCAGTAGGTTCTGGTATATGGGGTAGTTCAAGGCTCATAGCTTCCGTGGCTAAAGCCGGATTTATCCCAATATTGTCTCCCTTTTTAAAAAGATTTGACGAAAGATGGTTTACTCCGTTCAATGCTTTAATTGTTCAATGGTGTTATTTAACTATTATAATTTTCCTTCCACTGAGAAAGCCCTACGATGTGCTTGTAAACACGGCTCAAAATGCTAACATTATTGTTTATTTTATGTGTGCAATAGGACTATTAGTAAGTCTTAAATTTTATTATTTATCACGATATAATGATCATAAATCTCATCATATATTTATTTAAAGGTTTTACGCAAAACCGAACCAAAATTACCTCGTCCATTCAGAATCGATATATCATGGGTTTATTTTTTTATATTATTTTCACTGGCCATATTTGTTGGAACATTCATCCCTGCACCAGATACCTCAAATTATATTGAAAGATTTAATTATATACTTATTATTATTGTTATTATATTTGGATTAATATGTTGGTATTTAATTTATTATCGTCCAAGGAGAAAAAATGGAATGAATTAACTGTAAAATATTATTCTTGAGATTGTATTTTCAATTTATAATAATATTTTTTTTGTATGTTATATGTATATTTGTATTATATTATTATTTTATATATACTGTATAAATATTATTATCTTTTATATATTTAGCAGATTAGGTAAATTACTTGAATTATAAAAATAAAAATCTATATCGAAAGGCGTCTCCGCATTCAGAATGTGATAGTAAATTTTTTATGAGGACGAACTGTATTTTTTATTGCTCTGACCGAAATTTACCACCACTCGAAAACCTAAAACAGATACGTTTATAGGATTTTTTTAAATTGATAAACATAAAAAAATGAACGAGAAAAATATTTAAATTTATTTAATGAACAAAATTTGTAATTTTGGATAGGCAAGTTCAATCAAAAATTAAACAAATTCATTCTGGTGAAATTTATATCTTTGGCAGCATATTCTGCAAGTTTACAGTATTTCTATTTCTATATAAGTTCATATATCTCCATATCTTTCTTGTAAACTTATTGTATCAACTGTATCTAAATATGTTGCAAACATAATTATAATTTTCCCAAGTATATCTTTACATGTTACTCAATATATCAAAAAAATAATATAGTTTAACTAATTATTAATAATGGCGAAATACCTTTCTTATTTTCGTTTTTGATTTTTAGCATAGAATACCTAAATATATAAAAAAAATTAGGAATATATTTATAATAAAAATAATAAATACCTTTTTATAAAAATAAAATTTAACGATACTTTGTTTTACAACATTAGATACGTTACTTTAGTCAAACTTTCGACTTACATTTATGTAGGGGAGGTAGTGCACCCTCCGAATTTCATTGGTCCATAATTTTGAATTATCTAACGATTTCATTTAACCCCTGCGATACAGGATAAGGTCTCGATACATAAGATATCAACATGTAATACGGAAACAATTTTGGGGCGACTCCGATAGTGAATTTAAAGTATTTACATAATTGGAATTTTAACAATGACGTTATCTGCATTAAGATCTAAGATTTATCAGTGAAGAATATATTAATAGGACTTAATATATATATAATAGGCGGTACTATAGACTTAAAACAATGAAAAAGATATATATATAATAGGTGGCACTTTAGGACTTAAAAATTTATTTAAAAAAATTACGAAGAAAGTTAAAAAATAAAATATTTTTCGATTTTTAAAGCGCACACGCACTCCCATTTAATAATTATGTCTGAACTCAGTGAAACTAGCGGAACTAGTGAAACACAAATGCTTGAAAGAAATGATGCCATTCGTATAAATCCTCCAAGCTCTAGCAAAGTTTTGGGTGTTTTCAGTGGGATGTTATTGAACATAAATCTAATGATTGGCAGTGGTATGAGTTTATTATAATTTATCATTTTATTTATGTGTATACGTTATAAAGTTAACAAATTTAGGTATTTATGCAACCCCCGGCACAATTATGGGTTTGACACGGAGTGGAGGAATAACTCTAGTCCTCTATATCTTGGGTTTTTTTTACGTTATGCTTGGAAATTATATTTATGTAGAAGAATTTCCATTTATTTTCGTTTTATTTAATTTAATTTAATTTAATTTAATTATTTTCATATTTTATTAGCTCGGAAGTACTATTGCGGAATCGGGTAATTAATTTTTATGTGAATACATGAACGTGGTTGAATGCATTAATTTAATTTATTTTAAAAACTTTAGGTGGAGAGCAAATATATTTTGAAAAGGCGTTTCCTAATCCCAAAAAAATGGTGGCATATATTTTCAGTTTTAGCTCAGTTGTGTAAGTGTGAATATTAGTTATTCTTAAAATTATACATCTTTTAAAAAAAACTTTTAATTTTTTATTGATAAAAATAAATTTATTTAGTCTCGTAAAACCAATCAATATTATTTCCATCAGTACAGCAGGTTCTCGATATATCTATTATGCAATTCATAATGGTTATAATAGATCTACCATAGAAGATATATATAATATTGAATTTTGGTATATTTTTATTTTATTTTCTATTTTTGTTTTTTATTTTTATTATATTAATATTTTTTTTTGAAAAAAATATAATTCACCTCACAATAGGAAAATCCGGTTTATAGCATTTGGAATTATATCGATTATTACTATTTATCATCTATTCAGTAACAAAATTGCTGTATGGATAAATCAGATATTAGCTGTCATCAAAGTGTTAACATTGTTGACCGTGGTGATTATTGGATTTACCAAAATAAATAAAAAAAGATTATCATTTAACTATCTTTTTGGTAACGCGCGTGGAATAGAATATTATAATAATTATGTCAGTTCAATGTTAAAGGTTTGTTTTAGATAATTATTTCTTTTTTTAAAGAAACAGTAATTTGACTGTATAAAGAATTTAATTTTATAAAATTCTGCTAATATGGAATATGTATTTATTTTTCCTTTTTCAAGGTCCTGTTTGCGTATTCAGGATGGAATATTCTCTACTGTAATTTATCGTTATTATTTATTTTATCTTATTTACTATTACTACTTTATTTCTAATCTTTTTAATCTTTTTTTAGATTCTTTGGATGAAATGCGCAATCCAGGGAGAAAATTAAGAATTTCAAATCCTGCTAGTGTCCTCATCGTTGGCATCCTTTGTAATTCTTATTTTAAGAAATTTTAGAAATTTTATATTAATAATAATAACATCAACAATAATACTAATAATAATAATATTTTATTATTTTAGACTGTCTTACGATTTTTGCTTTAATAGTGACAGTACCTACGAATTTTACGGATTATTTCGATGATCCTGTAACTATGAGTGCAAAATTGGGAGATGAAATTGGTTCCGGAATTGCAATATCAATCTTAGTTGCAATTTCTTGTTTCGGAGCAGTAGGTTCCGGTATTTGGGGTAGTTCAAGACTCATAGCTTCTGTGGCTAAAGCCGGATTTATCCCAGTGTTCTCTCCAGTTTTAAGAAAATTTGACGAAAAATGGAATACTCCATTTAATGCTTTAGTTTTTCAATGGTGTTATTTAACCATGATCCTGTGCATCCCCTTCAAAAATCCCTACGATGTACTTGTAAACACGGCTCAAAATACTAACATTATTTTTTATTTTATGTGTGCAATAGGACTATTAGTAAGTTTTAAATTTTATTATTTATCACAATATAATGATCATAAATCTCATAATATATTTATTTAAAGGTTTTACGTAAAACTGAACCAGAACGATCTCGTCCATTCAGAATCGATTTATTATGGGTTTACTTCTTTATATTATTTTCACTAGCCATTTTTGTTGGAACATTCTTCCCTGCACCAAATACCGAATCTCAAGATTTTATTGAAAAATATTATTATATAATTACTTATACTGTTATTATATTTGGGTTAATATGTTGGTATTTAATTTATTATCTTCCAAGAAGAAATTCAAATCCAACCCCTCCAGAAATGTCAAATGTTGTAACGGGTTAACTGTAAAATATTAATCTTGAGATTGTATTTTCGATTTATAACAATATTTTTCTTGTATGTTATACTGTATGTATATTTGTATTATATTATTATTTTATATATACTGTATAAATACATTATCTTTTATATATTTAGAACTTGAATTATCGAAATAATAAAAATCTATATAAAGTCAACTGCATTTATCGTAATAGTGAATTTATCATGGGACGCTTTTGAAATTAACTGTATTTTATTGCTCTGAACTAAATTTCACCATCATCAAAAACCTAAAACAGATACGTTTATAGAATTGGTAAACAAAAAAATGAACGAGAAAAATATTCAAAATTTGTGGTAATTTTGGATAGGCAAGTTCAATCAAAAATTAAACAAATTCATTCTAGTGAGATTTATATTTTTTGGCAGCATATTCTACAAGTTTACAGTAATTATATCTCTATATAAATCCATATATCTCCATGCCTTTCTTGTAAACTTTCTTATCATAATTGTATAAACTGTATCTAAATATGTTGCAAACCAGACCATGAATAATTACAATTTTCTCAAATATATCTTTTTACAGCATCCCAATATCATTCAATAAAATTTTCACAATGGAACTTGAGATAAAAATAAATTTATGTCCAGCATCTATAATAGTTTCTTCCAATGCACTTTTTTGATTTAAAAAGTCAGGCAACAGTCAATTCGGTCATAATATATTTTATTGTGTAATCTATTAATTAATCATATGAAATTTTTTTTTGTCTCTATAAAGTAATTTTTCTATAAAATAAAAAAATAAACCTATAGTAGATTATTTTTATGTATTCCTTTTTTAGTAAAGAGTTATAGTCTCCTAACTTCACTATTAAACGAGAATCTTGAAGATAGTTTTCTGAAAAAAAAGTAAGGAAAAACTTTAATTTGCTGCATCAGTTAAAATAGACAATTATGAAAAATGATGAAGCTCTAGAAACTTTAAGTAAAGTTCATTAAGCAAAATTTTACAGGAAATGTAATAGATATATTTAAAACTGCAAATCAAAGAAGCACAAGATGAAAGAGATCGAGCAGGTATTTTATTGTTAGAATATCTCGATGACCCATGTGAATTAATATGAGAAAGAACTATTAGTCAACGAAAAGAAGCAATGTGGAATTTAATAAATAAACTTTTAATAACAATAATTTAGATAATTATAATAATACCAAAATTCGTGGTGGGATTTTATATCATCAAAATATTTTATTCCTAAGGGTATATCTCATCTTAAAAATTACTTTTCTGATGGTATTTTACAAATTGAAAACATCTTTTTTGGAAGATGTAATTTCAATAGAAAAGTAACAAAGTTGGAAGAAGAAAATTGAATATTATAAGATAGAAACCAAATGATCCAAATTTCAAAAATAAAATAAAAGAAAGAATTCAGAATTAGTCAAAAGACAATTCTAAGTCACAAAATCAATTAAATAGCGATTGTTAAAATCATTAATTGGTTCTATAACTCACATCTAGGTATAGATTACATGTTACTCAATATATCAAAAAAAATAATATAAATACCAAAAGTTTAACTACTTATTATTTATTAATTTAATAAATGAAATTTGAAAATTTAAATCTTTATTAATTTATATATCGAATACCTAAATATATATTAGGAATAAAAAAATAATAAATATCTTTGGATTTTCAGGTGACGTCCTCAGGATTTATAATAAAAATTGATATTCGACAGGTGTGACACCAGGTGACAAGTTTTTTGCAAATTGCCCAATTAATTACTTCATACCTTTTTTATAATTCAAATAATAAATAATGCTATGCAACGAAGATTATATCGCCTGCATAATGCATTAATCACGTGATACAAAGTAGAATTTCGAATTACGCTTTTCTCAAATAAGTTAAAATAAGCAATTCCGAAATAATTACACAATTGGAATTTTAACAATGAATCTGAATTAAGATTTTTTCTAAAATGGGATTGCCACTTCATTAAAAACATATAGAACATGTTCTAAATTTATCAACGGAGAATATATTAACAGGAATATATATGCATAATAGGCGGAACTTTAGGAGTATATATATATATATATATATAATAGGCAGTACTTTAGGACTTAAAACAATGAAGAAGATATATATATAATAGGCGACACTTTAGGACTGAAAAATTAATTGAAAAAAATTACGAAATTTAAAAATAAAACATTTGCCAAAGTTTTTCGATTTTTTAAAGCACACACACACATATATATTAAACTCCCATTTAATTAAATTAATAAATTATGTCTGAAGTCAATGGAACTAGCGGAACTAGCGGTGGAAGTGAAACACAAATACTTGACAAATATGATGCCATTCATATAGATCCTCCAAGCTCTAGCTCTAGCATCTACAGCAGGAATTCTTTTAATGACAATGGTAGGGAAGTTTTGGGTGTTTTTAGTGGGATGTTATTGAACGTAAATCTGATGATTGGCAGTGGTATGAATTTATTATTATTATAATATTTTTATGTGTATACGTTATAAAAGTTAACGAATTTAAAATTTTTTAGGCATTTATGCAACCCCCGGCCAAATTATGGTTTTGACACGGAGTGGAGGAATGACTCTAGTCCTCTATATCTTGGGTTTTTTTTATGTTATGCTTGGAAGTTTTATTTATGTAGAAGTAAGAATTTCCATTTATTTTCGTTTTATTTAATTTAATTTAATTTAATTTAATTATTTTCGTATTTTATTAGCTTGGAAGTGCAATTTCGGAATCGGGTAATTAATATTTTATGTGAATATGTGAACATGATTGAATGCATTAATTTATTTTATTTTAAAAACTTTAGGTGGGGAGCAAATATATTTTGAAAAGGCGTTTCCTAAGCCCAAAAAAATGGTGGCGTATATTTTCAGTGTAATCTCGATTGTGTAAGTGTGAATAATTATTCTTAAAATTATACATCTTTCAAAAAAAATCTTTTAATTTTCGATTGATAAAAATAAAATTTATTTAGCCTCGCAAAACCATTCGGTATTATTTCCGTCAGTATAGCGGCTTCCCAATATATCTATTACGCAATTCATGATAATGGTTATGATAAGTCCGCCTTAGAAGATATACATAATATTGAATTTTGGTATATTTTTATTTTTAATTTTTAATTTTTTTTAAAAAATAATTAAATTTACCTCACAATTTTTTTAGGAAATATCGTTTTATGGCATTTGGGATTATATCATTTATTACCGTTTATCATCTATTCAGTAACAAAGTTGCTGTGTGGATGAATCAGATATTAGCTGTCATCAAAGTGTTAACATTGTTGACCGTGGTGATTATTGGATTTGCCAGAATAAAAAACCACCCAGAAAGGTTATCATTTAATTACCTTTTTAGTAACGCGCGTGAAATAGAATATTATAATTATGCCAGTTCAATGTTAAAGGTTTGTTTTAGATAATAATTTCTTTTTTTAAAGAAACAGTAATTTGAATATTTATTATTCCTTTTTCAAGGTCCTATTTGCTTATTCAGGATGGAATACGCTTAATTGTAATTTATCATTATTATTCATTTTATCTTATTTTATTTTATTTACTATTGCTACTTTATTTCTAATATTATATTTTTAATCTTTTTTAGATTCTTTGGATGAAATGTGCAATCCAAAGAAAAGGTTAAGAATTTCAAATCCTGCCAGTGTCCTCATCGTTGGCATCCTTTGTAAGTATTCTTAATTTAAGAAATTTTAGAAAATAATAATAACATCAAAAATAGTACTAATAATAGTTTTTTATTACTTTAGACTGTCTTACGATTCTTGCTTTAATAGTAACAGTGCCTAAGGATTATATCAGTAACTCATCCACTTCTCCTGAGGTTATAAGTGCAAAATTAGGAAAAGAAATTGGCTCAGAACTTACAATATCGATCTTAATTGCAATTTCTTGTTTCGGTGCAGTAGGTTCTGGTATATGGGGTAATTCAAGGCTCATAGCTTCTGTGGCTAAAGCCGGATTTATCCCAATATTCTCTCCAGTTTTAAAAAGATTTGACGAAAAATGGCTTACTCCACTCAATGCTTTAATTTTTTACTGGTGCTATTTAACTATTATAATTTTTCTTCCACTGAGTAAGCCCTACGATGTGTTTGTAAACACGGCGCAAAATTCTAACATAATTGTTTATTTTATGTGTGCAATAGGACTAGTAGTAAGTTTTAAATTTTATTATTTATCACGATATAATGATCATAAATCTCGTAATATATTTATTTAAAGGTTTTACGCAAAACTGAACCAGAATTACCTCGTCCATTCAGAATTGATTTATCATGGGTTTATTTTTTTATATTATTTTCACTGGTCATATTTATTGGAGCATTCATCCCTGCACCGGATACTTCAAATTATATTGAAAGATTTAATTATATACTTATTATTATTGTTATTATATTTGGATTAATATGTTGGTATTTAATTTATTATCGTCCAAGGAGAAATGTAATGGATAAACTGTAAATTATTATTCTTGAGATCGTATTTTCAATTTATAATAATATTTTTTTTGTATGTTATATGTATATTTGTATTATATTATTATTTTATATATACTGTATAAATATTATTATCTTTTATATATTTAGAAATTAGGTAAATTGCTTGAATTATAAAAATAAAAATCTATATCGAAAGACGACTCCGCATTCATCATGTGATAGTAAATTTTTTACGGGACGAACTGTATTTTTTATTGCTCTGACCGAAATTTTACCACCACTCGAAAACCTAAAACAGATACGTTCATAGAATTTTTTTTTAAATTGATAAACATAAAAAAATGAATGAGAAAAATATTTAAATTTATTTAATGAACAAAATTTGTGGTAATTTTGGATAGACAAGTTCAATCAAAAATTAAACAAATTCATTCTAGCGAGATTTATATTTTTTGGCAGCATATTCTACAAGTTTACGGTAATTACATTTCTATATAAATCCATATACCTCTATGCCTTTATTGTAAACTTTCTTATCATAATTGTATCAACTGTATCTAAATATGTTTCAAACCAGACCATGAATAATTACAATTTTCTCAAATATATCTTTTTACAGCATCCCAATATCATTCAATAAAATTTTCACAATGGAACTTAAGATAAAAATACATTTATGTCCAGCATCTATAATAGTTTCTTCCAATGCACTTTTTTGATTTAAAAAGTCAAATTGTATCTTCGATCCGATCTTCATTATATATTTTATTATTGTAATCTAATACGTTCAAATAACCATTGTTGAATTAAAAAAAGCTATATGAAATATATTGTATCTTTATAAAGTTATAAAATATAAAAAAAACCAATAGTAGATAATTTTTGTCATTTTATTTTATATATTCCTTTTTTAGTAGAGTTATCGAAGATAGTTTTTCCGAAAAAAGTAGCAACACAGTAAGTCATTTTCTTGGATTTGCTTGTTTAATTTCCAAAACCAGAAGAAAAACATCAATTCGCTACATCGGTTAAAATAGACAATAATGAAAACTGATGAAGCTCTAGAAACTTTGGGAGTAAAGTCCATTAAGCAAAATTTAACAGGAAATTTAATAAATATATTTAAAACTGCAAATTAAAGCAGCACAAGATGAAAGAGATCGAACAGGATTTTTATTTTTAGAATATCTCGATGACCTATGTGAATTAATAGGAGAAAGCATCAGGAATTTCATTAGGCGTAAATCTCCGCAATATTTACGAATATATGGGATTTTTACACCTAATAATATTTCCTGATGAAGAACTATTAATCAACGAAAAGACGAAATGTGGAATTTAATAAATAAACTTTAATAATCTAGATAAATATAATAATTCGTCATGGGATTTTACATCATCAAAAAATTTTACCCTAAGGGTATATCTCGTCTTAAAAATTGCTTTCCTGATGGTTTTTACAATTGAAAGCAAGATGCAATTTCAATAGAAGAAGTGAGATTGTTGATCCAAATTTCAAAAATAAAAATAAATGCTAAGTCGCACCAAACAGTAATTGTTAAATTATTAAAGAACCCTCATATAGGTATAGAATGGAATAGATTACATGTTACTCGATATATATCTCGTCATCAAAAAAAAATAATATAAATATAAAAGTATTAATTTATCATATAATCTAGCCATCTGAATAAAAGATCATAATAAAGATAGAATACCTAAATATTAGGAATATATATTTATAATAAAAAAATAATAAATACCAAAATAATGAATAAAATAATTGTTCGTAGGACACTGATTTTGAAGTTGTCACGACATGTGATCTGAAATGCAAAACAATTTGTTCTGAACTCCGATTGATGAGAAATTGTTAACAATGAAATTCGCGTTATCTGCATTAAGATTGTTTCAAAAATAAGTTTGTAATAAAACATGTTCTAAGATTTATCAATAGGCGGTACTTTAGGACTCAAAACAATATATAATAGGGGTACTTTACGAATATATACATTTATATATATCAACAATAGGCGGTACTTTACGAATATATATCTATCTATAACAGGCGGTACTATAGGACTTAAAACAATGAAGAAGATATGTATATAATAGGCGGCGCTTTAGAACTTGAAAAAATGATTGAAAAAAAATTACGAAGAAATAAATTAAAATTAATAAATTATGTCTGAAGTCAGTGAAACTAGCGGAACTAGTGAAAAGCAAATACTTAAAAGAAGTGATGCCATTTATATAGATCCTCCAAGCTCTAGCGGCTCTAGCAACTCTAGCATCTATAGCAGGAATTCTGATAATGGTGGAGGAGTCTTAGGTGTTTTCAGCGGGATGTGGTTGAACGTAAATCTAATGATCGGCAGTGGTATGTGTTAATTATAATAATTATAATGTGTATACTTTATAAAAGTTAACAAATCTAAAATTTTTTAGGTATTTATGCAACCCCCGGTACAATTATGGTTTTGACACAGAGTGGGGGAATGACTCTAGTCCTTTATATCTTGGGTTTTTTTTACGTTATGATTGGAAGTTTTATTTATGTAGAAGTAAGAATTTTCGTTTATTTTCGTTTTATTTATTTAAATTTAATTTAATTTAATTATTTTCATATTTTATTAGCTTGGAAGTACTATTTCGGAATCGGGTAATTTATCTTTTATGTGAATACGTGAACGTGGTTGAATGCATTAATTTATTTTATTTTAAAAACTTTAGGCGGGGAGCAAATCTATTTTGAAAAGGCGTTTCCTAAGCCCAAAAAAATGGTGGCGTATATTTTCAGTTTTATCTCAATTATGTAAGTGTGTAAATAATCAGTTATTCTTAAAATTATACATTTTCCAAAAAAAAATCTTTTAATTTTTTGATTGATAAAATAAAATTTATTTAGTCTCGTAAAACCACTCGGTATTATTTCCATCAGTATAGCAGCTTCCAAATATACCTATTATGCAATTCATAGTTATGATGAGTCTATCTTAGAAAATATAAATAACCTTGAATTTTGGTATATTTTTATTTTTATTTTATTTTTACTTTTTTTATAAAAAAAAAATTAAATTCACTTCACAATATTTTTTTAGGAAATACCGTTTTATAGCATTTGGAATTATCTCAATGGTTACCATTTATCATCTATTAAGTAACAAAGTTGCTGTATGGATAAATCAGATATTAGCTGTCATCAAAGTGTTAACATTGTTGACCGTGGTGATTATTGGGTTTACCAAAATAACAGAAAATCCAAAAAGATTATCATTTAACTATCTTTTTAGTAACGCGCGTGGAATAGAATATTATAAGAATTATGCCAATTCAATGTTAAAGGTTTGTTTTAGATAATTATTTCTTTTTTTTTAAAGAAACAGTAATCTGAATATTTATTTTTCTTTTTTCAAGGTCCTATTTGCTTATTCAGGATGGAATACGCTTAATTGTAATTTGTCATTATTATTCATTTTATCTTATTTTATTTTATTTACTTTTGCTACTTTATTTCTAATATAATATTTTTAATCTTTTTAGATTCTTTGGATGAAATGCATAATTCAAAGAAAAGATTACGTATTTCAAATCCTGCTAGTGTCCTCATTGTTGGCATCCTTTGTAAGTATCCTTATTTTAAAATAATAATGAAAACAATAATACTTATAAAATTAATAAAAATATTTTTTATTTTAGACTGCCTTACAATCCTTGCTTTAATAGTATCGGTGCCTAAGGAGGAATTATTTACTTCACCTGAAACTATGAGTGCAAAGTTAGGAAAAAAAATTGGCTCGGAAGTTGCAATAGCAATCTTAATTGCAATTTCTTGCTTCGGTGCAGTAGGTTCTGGTATATGGAGTAATTCAAGGCTCATAGCTTCTGTGGCAAAAGCCGGATTTATCCCAATATTCTCTCCAGTTTTAAGAAGATTTGACGAAAGATGGTTTACTCCATTTAATGCTTTAATTTTTCAATGGTGTTATTTAACCATTATAATTTTCCTTCCACTGAAAAATCCCTATAGTGTGCTTGTAAACACGGCACAAAATACTGACATTATTGTTTATTTTATGTGTGCAATAGGACTATTAGTAAGTTTAAAATTTTATTATTTATCACAATATAATGATCACAAATCTCATAATATATTTATTTAAAGGTTTTACGCAAAACTGAACCAGAATTACATCGTCCATTCAGAATTGATTTATCATGGGTTTACTTTTTCATATTATTTTCACTAGCCATCTTTGTTGGAACATTCATCCCTGCACCAGATACCTCAAATTATATTGAAAGATTTAATTATATACTTATTATTATTGTTATTATATTTGGGTTAATATGTTGGTATTTAATTTATTATCGTCCAAGGAGAAATTCAAAATCAACTCCTCCAGAAATGGCAAATGTTGTAATGAATTAACTGTAAAATATCATTCTTGATATTGTATTTTTCAATTTAAAACAATATTTTGTATATACTGTATAAATATTATTAGCTTTATTTATCTAGAAGTTTAGGTAAATTACTTGAAATATTAAAAATCTATATACTGAAATTTTTTATGGGATGCAAAAAACTGAAAGTGTCACATGCTTCTAAAATCAACAATCGCAATCAATTTAGCATTACATCATACTGATTATACTAACCATACTAAAGAGGAGACCTCACTTGTTGATTAAAAAAAAAATCATACTAACCATACTAACTTCTAAAATAAGATTTGATCACGTGACATAATATATTCATCTCTACAATCGGAAATTAGAATTGTTTGAGACACAAAAAGAAAATTCGTAGAGAAACTTGATGGAAAAGGAATTTTAATAATGAAATTGATGTTGTCTGCATATCTTCAATCAATTGTTTCTATGGAATTCTTTGCAGAATTTTCGGTTTACCCCTTTATTAAATAAACATGTTCTAATATTTATATTTGAAGAATATACTGTATATATATACATTATTTTTCAATTTTCTAAAACGTATTTATTAAATGCTCATTTAATTATTAATGTTTGAAGACAGTGGAACTAGCGGAACGAGCGGAATGCAAATACCTAATAAACAAAATGCTAATTATATAAATTCTCAAAGCTCTAGTAGCTCTAGCAGCTCTAGTAGTTCTAATGATAATTCTTTTAAGGGTGACAAAGGTGGGGGAGTTTTGGGTGTTTTCAGTGGGATGTGGTTGAACGTAAATCTAATGATCGGCAGTGGTATAGTTTATTATAATATTTATAATATTTTGTGTATACATTATAAAAGTTAACAAATTTAAAATTTTTTAGGTATTTATGCAACCCCCGGCCAAATTATGAAATTGATGGGGAATGGAGGAATGATTTTGGTCATGTATGTGATTGGGTTTTTTTATGTTATGGTTGGAAGTTTTATTTATGTCGAAGTAAGAATTTTCATTTATTTTCGTTTTATTTATTTTAATTTAATTTATTTATTTAATTTAATTAAATTATTTTCATATTTTATTAGCTCGGAAGTTCTATTTCAGAATCGGGTAATTTATCTTTTATGTGAATATGTGAACATCGTTGAATGCATTCATTTATTTTATTTTTAAAAACTTTAGGCGGGGAGCAAATATATTTTGAAAAGGCGTTTCCTAATCCCAAAAAAATAGTGGCGTATATTTTCAGTTTTAGCTCAGTTATGTAAGTGTAAATTTTAGTTATTCTTAAAATTATACATCTATAAATCTTTTAATTTTTTATTGATAAAAATAAAATTTATTTAGTCTCGTAAAACCAATCAGTATTATTTCCATTAGTACAGCAGGCTCTCAATATATCTATTATGCAATTAATAATGGTTATGTTTTATCTGACTTAGAAGATAAACATTATCTTGAATTTTGGTATATTTTTATTTTATTTTATTTTTTTTTCTATTTGTTTTTATTAATATTTTTTTTTAAAAAAAAAATATAATTCACCTCACAATGTTTTTTTTAGGGAAATCCGGTTTATAGCATTTGGAATTATATCGATTATTACTATTTATCATCTATTCAGTAACAAAATTGCTGTATGGATAAATCAGATATTAGCTGTTATCAAAGTGTTAACATTGTTGATCGTGGTGATTATTGGGTTTACCAAAATAAAAAACCATCCAGAAAGATTATCGTTAAATTATCTTTTTAGTAACACGAGGGAAACAAAAGATTTTAATAATTATGCCAATTCAATGTTAAAGGTTTGTTTTAGATAATTATTTTTTTTTTAAAGAAACAGTAATTTGAATATTTATCATTCCTTTTTCAAGGTCCTATTTGCTTATTCGGGATGGAATACACTTAATTGTAATTTATCATTATCATTTATTTTATCTTATTTTATTTTATATATTACCACTTTATTTCTAATATTATATTTTAATCTTTTTTAGATTCTTTGGATGAAATGCGCCATCCAAGAAAAAGGTTAAGAATTTCAAATCCTGCCAGTGTCCTCGTCGTTGGAATCCTTTGTAGGTGTTCTTAATTTAAGAAATTTTAGGAATTTATATTAATAATAATAACATCAACAATAATACTAATAATANAATTGCTGTATGGATAAATCAGATATTAGCTGTTATCAAAGTGTTAACATTGTTGATCGTGGTGATTATTGGGTTTACCAAAATAAAAAACCATCCAGAAAGATTATCGTTAAATTATCTTTTTAGTAACACGAGGGAAACAAAAGATTTTAATAATTATGCCAATTCAATGTTAAAGGTTTGTTTTAGATAATTATTTTTTTTTTAAAGAAACAGTAATTTGAATATTTATCATTCCTTTTTCAAGGTCCTATTTGCTTATTCGGGATGGAATACACTTAATTGTAATTTATCATTATCATTTATTTTATCTTATTTTATTTTATATATTACCACTTTATTTCTAATATTATATTTTAATCTTTTTTAGATTCTTTGGATGAAATGCGCCATCCAAGAAAAAGGTTAAGAATTTCAAATCCTGCCAGTGTCCTCGTCGTTGGAATCCTTTGTAGGTGTTCTTAATTTAAGAAATTTTAGGAATTTATATTAATAATAATAACATCAACAATAATACTAATAATAATATTTTATTATTTTAGACTGTCTTACGATTTTTGCTTTAATAGTAACAATACCTACGAATTTTACGGATTATTTCGATGATCCAGTAACTATGAGTGCAAAATTAGGAGATGAAATTGGTTCTGGAATTGCAATATCAATCTTAATTGCAATTTCTTGTTTCGGAGCGGTAGGTTCCGGTATTTGGGGTAGTTCAAGACTCATAGCTTCTGTGGCTAAAGCCGGATTTATCCCAGTGTTCTCTCCATTTTTAAGAAAATTTGACGAAAAATGGAATACTCCATTCTATGCTTTAATTTTTCAATGGTGCTATTTAACCATGATCCTGTGTATCCCCTTCAAAAAACCCTACGATGTGCTTGTAAACACGGCTCAAAATACTAACATTATTTTTTATCTTCTGTGTGCAACAGGACTATTAGTAAGTTTTAAATTTTATTATTTATCACAATATAATGATCATAAATCTCATAATATATTTATTTAAAGGTTTTACGTAAAACTGAACCAGAAAGACCTCGTCCATTCAGAATCGATACATCATGGGTTTACTTTTTTATATTATTTTCACTAGCCATCTTTGTTGGGATATTCTTCCCCGCACCAAATACCGAATCTCAAGATTTTATTGAAAGATATTATTATATAATTACTTATACTGTTATCATATTTGGGTTAATATGTTGGTATTTAATTTATTATCGTCCAAGAAGAAATTCAAATTCAACACCTCCAGAAATGTCAGATGTTGTAACGGGTTAACTTTAAAATATTAATCTAGAGTGTATATATTTATAACCATATTTTTTATTGTATGTTATATGTATATTTGTATTATATATCTTTTATATATTTAGAAATTTAGTTAAATTACTTGAATTATAAAAAATAATAAAAATCTATATTCGAAAGGTTACTCTGTGATAGTGAGTTCTTTATGGGATGCAAAAAAACCGAAGGTGCACATGCTAAACAAAATTTTATATGCTTATAGAATTTTTTAAAAACAAAAACTTGTTCTATGATGCAATTTTAAAATGATCTATAACAAACAGACCATTTGCTCGAAGAAACCATCAAAAGAATTGTAAAACAATGAACGAGAAAAATGACAAGTCTATTATATATATTTTTTCTATAGGATTTGTTCCATCTATCTTATTTAGAGGATCAAACATTAGTATGCAAAGTTTCATAGATAAATTTTATTTAACTGATGAACAGAAATTATTGACATAATTATATGACGCAATCAATTAAATTTCATCAAGGGAAGGGCTCTACCATTTGTTTTTTTTTAAATAGCACAATTTTAAAGAGGTTCAAATCACACCAAATCAGATTCGGAGAAATTACACATACCTCCGTTAGTATGAAAAAAAGAAGAAAAATTCGTATAATGAATTCATAATTAGATTTTCTCAATGATATCTGTATTATCTTCGATCAATGGCTGAATTTTAGGGTTACCACTTGCTCTAAGATTTATCAATGAGAAATGTTTATATAAATATATAACATTTACCGAAGTCTTTCGATTTTTTTAATTTCACATTTATTAAACGTTCATTTAATTAATAAATTAGACTTGTATTAATTAATAAATTCGTGTTTTAATTATGTCTGAAGACAGTGGAACTAGCGGAACGAGTGGAACGAGTGGAATGCAAATATTTGATAAACAAAATGCTATTTATATAGAATCTCAAAGCTCTAATAGCTCTAGAAGCTCTAACAGCTCTAGGAGTAATTCGTTTAATGATGACAATGGTGGGGGAATTTTGGGTGTTTTCAGTGGGATGTGGTTGAACGTAAATCTAATGATCGGCAGTGGTATGAGTTTATTATAATTTATTATAATAATATTTTGTGTACATTATAAAAGTTAAATTTTAAATTTTTTAGGTATTTATGCAACCCCCGGCCTAATTTTGAAATTGACGGGGAGTGGAGGAATGATTTTGGTCATGTATGTGATTGGGTTTTTTTATGTTTTGGTTGGAAGTTTTATTTATGTCGAAGTAAGAATTTTCATTTATTTTCGTTTTATTTATTTTAATTTAATTTATTTTAATTTAATTTATTTAATTAAATTATTTTCATATTTTATTAGCTCGGAAGTTCTATTTCGGAATCGGGTAATTTATCTTTTATGTGAATATGTGAACATGATTGAATGCATTAATTTATTTTATTTTAAAAACTTTAGGTGGGGAGCAAATATATTTTGAAAAGGCGTTTCCTAATCCCAAAAAAATAGTGGCGTATATTTTCAGCTTTAGTTCAGTTGTGTAAGTGTAAATTTTAGTTATTCTTAAAATTGTACATCTTTCAATTTTAATTTTTTATTGATAAAAATAAAATTTATTTAGTCTCGTAAAACCACTCGGTATCATTTCCATCAGTGCAGCGGGTTCTCAATATATCTATTATGCAATTAATAATGGTTATGATAAGTCTACCATAGAAGATATACATAATATTGAATTTTGGTATTTTTTTTTATTTTATTTTTTTTTCTATTTGTTTTTATTAATATTTTTTTTTTTTAAAAAAAATATAATTCACCTCACAATGTTTTTTTTAGGGAAATCCGGTTTATAGCATTTGGAATTATATCGATTATTACTATTTATCATCTATTCAGTAACAAAATTGCTGTATGGATAAATCAGATATTAGCTGTTATCAAAGTGTTAACATTGTTGATCGTGGTGATTATTGGGTTTACCAAAATAAAAAANTTGAAAAGGCGTTTCCTAATCCCAAAAAAATAGTGGCGTATATTTTCAGCTTTAGTTCAGTTGTGTAAGTGTAAATTTTAGTTATTCTTAAAATTGTACATCTTTCAATTTTAATTTTTTATTGATAAAAATAAAATTTATTTAGTCTCGTAAAACCACTCGGTATCATTTCCATCAGTGCAGCGGGTTCTCAATATATCTATTATGCAATTAATAATGGTTATGATAAGTCTACCATAGAAGATATACATAATATTGAATTTTGGTATTTTTTTTTATTTTATTTTTTTTTCTATTTGTTTTTATTAATATTTTTTTTTTTTAAAAAAAATATAATTCACCTCACAATGTTTTTTTTAGGGAAATCCGGTTTATAGCATTTGGAATTATATCGATTATTACTATTTATCATCTATTCAGTAACAAAATTGCTGTATGGATAAATCAGATATTAGCTGTTATCAAAGTGTTAACATTGTTGATCGTGGTGATTATTGGGTTTACCAAAATAAAAAAAGAAAGATTATCATTTAACTATCTTTTTAGTAACACGAATGGAATAGATTCTTATAATAATTATGCCAATTCAATGTTAAAGGTTTGTTTTAGATAATTATTATTTTTTTTAAAGAAGCAGTAATTTGAATATTTATATTCCTTTTTCAAGGTCCTATTTGCTTATTCAGGATGGAATACTCTTAATTGTAATTTATCATTATTATTTATTTTATCTTATTTTATATATTACCACTTTATTTCTAATATTATATTTTTAATCTTTTTTAGATTCTTTGAATGAAATGCGCCATCCAAAGAAAAGGTTAAGAATTTCAAATCCTGCCAGTGTCCTCATCGTTGGCATCCTTTGTAAATATTCTTATTTTAAGAAATTTTAGAAATTTATATTAATAATAATAACATCAACAATAATACTAATAATAATAATATTTTATTATTTTAGACTGTCTTACGATTTTTGCTTTAATAGTAACGATACCTACGGATTTTACGGATTATTTCGATGATCCAGTAACTATGAGTGCAAAATTAGGAAATGAAATTGGTTCAAGAATTGCAATAGCAATCTTAATTGCAATTTCTTGTTTCGGAGCAGCAGGTTCTGGTATATGGGGTAGTTCAAGGCTCATAGCTTCTGTGGCTAAAGCCGGATTTATCCCAGTGTTCTCTCCATTTTTAAGAAAATTTGACGAAAAATTGAATACTCCATTCAATGCTTTGATTTTTCAATGGTGCTATTTAACCATGATTCTGTGTATCCCCTTCAAAAACCAATACGATGTGCTTGTAAACACGGCGCAAAATACTGACATTATTGTTTATACTACGTGTGCAATAGGACTATTGGTAAGTTTTAAATTTTATTATTTATCACAATATAATGATCATAAATCTCATAATATATTTATTTAAAGGTTTTACGTAAAACTGAACCAGAAAGACCTCGTCCATTCAGAATCGATACATCATGGGTTTACTTTTTTATATTATTTTCACTAGCCATCTTTGTTGGAACATTCATCCCTGCACCAGATACCAAAAATTTTATTGAAAGATATTATTATATAATTACTTATACTGTTATTATATTTGGGTCAATATGTTGGTATTTAATTTATTATCGTCCAAGAAGAAATTCAAATTCAACACCTCCAGAAATGTCAAATGTTTTAACACGGGTTAACTGTAAAATATTAATCTAGAGTGTATATACTTATAACCATATTTTTTATTGTATGTTATATGTATATTTGTATTGTATTATTATTTTATATATTTAAAATTACTTGATTTATAAAAAATAATAAAAATCTATATTCGAAGAGTTACTCTGTGATTAGTGAATTTTTTATGGGACTGAAGGCGTCATATGCTTCTGTATTTTTATTCTATAAACAATCATCACTCGAAGAAATCAGAAAACCTAAAACAGATATGCTTATAGAATTTTTTAAAAACAAAAACTTTTTCTATTATGCAATTTTAAAATGAACAGACATTTACTCGAAGAAACCATCAGAAGAATTGTAAAACATTGAAAAAATGAACGAGAAAAAGATAAATTTTATTTAACTGCAAGAATTTGATGAACAGAAATTATTGACAATTATATGACGCAATCAATTAAATTTCATCAAGGGAAGGGCTCTACCATTTGTTTTTTTAAAAATAGCACAATATTAAGGAGGTTCAAATCACACCGAATCAGATTTGGGAAATTGTTTTGATACACATACCTCCGTTAGTATTAAAAAAAGAAGAAAAATTCGTATAATGAATTAATAATTGGATTTTAACAATGTTATCTGTATTATCTTCGATCAAAGGCTGAATTTTAGGTTTACCACTTCATCGAATAAACGTGTTCTAAGATTTATCATTGAAGAATATATATATATATAACATTTACCAAAGTCTTTCGATTTTTTAAATTCCACATTTATTAAACGTTCATTTAATTAATAAATTAGACTTGTATTAATTTTCGTGTTTTAATTATGTCTGAAGACAGAGGAACTAAAGGAACGGGTGAAATGCAAATAGTCGAACATAATGCTATTTATATAGATTCTCAAAATTCTAGCAGCTCTGAGAGCAGTTCTTTTAATGACGACAAAAATGATGACAAAAAAAAAAAAGTTTTGGGCATTTTCAGTGGAATGTGGTTGAACGTAAATCAAATGATCGGCAGTGGTACGAGTTTATTATAATTTATTATTATAATATTTGTATACATTATAAAAAAGTTAAAAATTTTTAGGTATTTATGCAACCCCCGGCCAAATTCTGGAATTGATGAGGAATGGAGGAATGATTTTGGTCATGTATGTGATTGGGTTTTTTTATGTTATGATTGGAAGTTTTATTTATGTCGAAGTAAGAATTTTCATTTATTTTCGTTTTATTTATTTTAATTTAATTTATTTATTTAATTTAATTAAATTATTTTCATATTTTATTAGCTCGGAAGTTCTATTTCGGAATCGGGTAATTTATCTTTTATGTGAATATGTAAACACGGTTGAATGCATTAATTTATTTTATTTTAAAAACTTTAGGTGGAGAGCAAATATATTTTGAAAAGGCATTTCCTAATCCCAAAAAAATAGTGGCATATATTTTCAGTTTTAGCTCAGTCGTGTAAGTGTAAATTTTAGTTATTCTTAAAATTATACATCTATAAAAAAAAGCTTTTAATTTTTTATTGATAAAAATAAAATTTTAGTCTCGTAAAACCAATCAGTATTATTTCCATCAGTACAGCAGGTTCTCAATATATCTATTATGCAATTCATAATGGTTATAATTTGACTGAATTAGAAGATAAACATGGTATCAGATTTTGGTATATTTTTTATATTTTTTCTATTTTTGTTTCTTATTTTGATTTTTTTATAATTCACCTCACAATGGCTTTTTTTAGGGTAATCCGGTTTATAGCATTTGGAATTATATCGATTATTACTATTTATCATCTATTCAGTAATAAAGTTGCTGTATGGATGAATCAGCTATTAGCTATCATCAAAGTGTCAACATTGTTGACCGTGGTGATTATTGGATTAATCAGAATAAAAGAACACCCAGAAAGATTATCATTTACCAATCTTTTTAGTAAAGCGCATGGAATAAAATATTATAATAATTATACCAATTCAATGTTAAAGGTTTGTTTAGATAATTATTTCTTTTTTTTAAAGAAACAGTAGTTTGAATATTTATTATTCCTTTTTCAAGGTCCTATTTGCTTATTCAGGATGGAACACGCTTAATTGTAATTTATCATTATTATTCATTTTATCTTATTTTATTTATTATTACTTTTATTTCTAATCTTTTTAATCTTTTTTTAGATTCATTGGATGAAATGCGCAATTCAAGGAAACGGTTAAGAATTTCAAATCCTGCTAGTGTCCTCATCGTTGGCATCCTTTGTAAATATTCTTATATTAATAATAATAACATCAACAATAATATTAATAATAATATTTTTTATTACTTTTAGACTGTCTTGCGATTCTTGCTTTTCTAACGGTATCTGATCCTGAAAAAGTACAGAATTTTATGGAAGATCCTGTAACTATGAGTGCAAATTTAGGAGATGAAATTGGTTCAGGAATTGAAATAGCAATAGCAATCTTAATTGCAATTTCTTGTTTCGGTGCAGTAGGTTCTGGTATATGGGGTAGTTCAAGGCTCATAGCTTCTGTGGCTAAAGCCGGATTTATCCCAGTGTTCTCTCCAGTTTTAAGAAAATTTGACGAAAAATGGAATACTCCATTTAATGCTTTAATTTTTCAATGGTGTTATTTAACCATGATCCTGTGTATCCCCATAAACAATGTCTACGATGTACTTGTAAACACGGCTCAAAGTACCAACATTATTTTTTATTTTACGTGTGCAATAGGACTATTAGTAAGTTTTAAATTACAATATAATGATCACAAATCTCATAATATATTTATTTAAAGGTTTTACGTAAAACTGAACCAAAAAGACCTCGCCCATTCAGAATCGATACATCATGGGTTTACTTTTTTATATTATTTTCACTAGCCATCTTTATTGGAACATTCTCCCCAAATATCGAATCCGATTATTTTATTGGAAAATATTATTATATAATTACTTATACTGTTATTATATTTGGGTTAATATGTTGGTATTTAATTTATTATCGTCCAAGGATAAATTCAAATTCAACCCCTCCAGAAATGGCAAATGTTGTAATGAATTAACTGTTAAATATTAATCTTGAGATTGTATTTTCAATTTATAACAATATTTTTATGACATATCCGTATTTATTATTTATATATGCTGTATAAATATTATTATCTTTATATATTTAGAAGTTTAGATATATTACTTGAATTATAAAAATAATAAAAATATATATTCGAGAAGTTACTCTGTGATTAGTGAATTTTTTATGGGATGCAGAAAACTGAAGGTGTCATTTGCTTCTGTATTTTTTATTACTATAAAAAAAATTTTACCATCACTCGAAGAAATCAGAAAATCTAAAACAGATACACTTATAGAATTTTTTTAAAACAAGAACTTGCCAATTTTAAAATGATTCATAACAAACAGTTTACTTACTCGAGGAAACCATCAGATGTTGTAATGAATTAACTGTTAAATATTAATCTTGAGATTGTATTTTCAATTTATAACAATATTTTTATGACATATCCGTATTTATTATTTATATATGCTGTATAAATATTATTATCTTTATATATTTAGAAGTTTAGATATATTACTTGAATTATAAAAATAATAAAAANTATTAATATTATTATCTTTATATATTTAGAAGTTTAGATATATTACTTGAATTATAAAAATAATAAAAATATATATTCGAGAAGTTACTCTGTGATTAGTGAATTTTTTATGGGATGCAGAAAACTGAAGGTGTCATTTGCTTCTGTATTTTTTATTACTATAAAAAAAATTTTACCATCACTCGAAGAAATCAGAAAATCTAAAACAGATACACTTATAGAATTTTTTTAAAACAAGAACTTGCCAATTTTAAAATGATTCATAACAAACAGTTTACTTACTCGAGGAAACCATCAGGAGAACTGAAAAATGATAAGTCTATTATGTATATTTTTTCTATTGGGATTCAAAAACTTTTTGCTCCATCTATCTTATTTAGAGGATCAAACATTTATTTATACAACAATTAAGGGCTTCAGGCGTAGATCATAAATTAGATGACGTAACTAGTTTAAAACATATGACACCATATCCCATTACACAAATCAGTAATATATCCATCTCTATATTCGGAAATCAGAAATTGTTTTGATACACAAGGAGCGAAACTCCGTTAGTATGAAGAAAATTCGTGGAGTAACAATCTTGATAGATAAGAATTTAAATATTTACATAATTGGAATTTTAACAATGAAATTCACGGAATTACAATTTCATTAAATAAACATGTTCTAAGATTTTTCTATTTTTTTTTTAAATTACTAACGGGGCTCTAAGATTTATTAATTAAGAATATATATATATATATCTCACGATTTAAAAAACGCCCATTTAATTAATAAATTAGGCTTATATTAATTAATAAATTAATGTTTTAATTATGTCTGAAGACATTGGAACTAGCAGAACGAATGAAACACAAATACAAATAATTTCTCAAAGCTCTAGTAGCTCTAGTGATAATTCTTTTAAGGATGACAATGGTGGGGGAGTTTTGGGTGTTTTCGGTGGGATGTGGTTGAACGTAAATCTAATGATCGGCAGTGGTATGAGTTTATTATAATATCATTATTATAATATTTTTTATAAAATTAACAAATTTAAAATTTTTTAGGTATTTATGCAACCCCCGGCCTAATTATGAAATTGACGAATAGTGGAGGAATGACTCTGGTCTTGTATGTAATTGGGTTTTTTTATGTTTTGGTTGGAAGTTTTATTTATGTCGAAGTAAGAATTTTCATTTATTTTTCGTTTCATTTATTTAAATTTAATCTAATTTAATTTAATTATTTTCATATTTTATTAGCTCGGAAGTACTATTTCTGAATCGGGTAATTAATCTTTTATGTGAACATGTGATCGTGGTTGAATGCATTAATTTATTTTATTTTAAAAACTTTAGGCGGGGAGCAAATCTATTTTGAAAAGACGTTTCCTAATCCCAAAAAAATGATGGCGTATATTTTCAGTTTTAGCACAATTGTGTAAGTGTGAATAATTAGTTATTCTTAAAATCATACATCTCTTTTAATTTTTGATTGATAAAAATAAAATTTATTTAGTCTCGCAAGACCAATCAGTATTGTTTCCATCAGTATAGCAGGTTCCCAATATATCTATAAAGCAATTCAAATTAATTCTCATAATAAGTCGGCCATAGAAGATATACATAATATCGAATTTTGGTATATTTTTATTTTTATTTTATTAATATTTTATTAATATTTTTTTTTTAAAAAAAATATAATTTATCTCACAATGGTTTTTTTTAGGGAAATCCGGTTTATAGCATTTGGAATTATATCAATTATTACTATTTATCATCTATTTAGTAACAAAGTTGCTGTATGGATGAATCAGATATTAGCTGTCATCAAAGTGTCAACATTGTTGACCGTGGTGATTATTGGATTAATCAGAATAAAAAAATACCCAGAAAGATTATCATTTAACTATCTTTTTAGTAACGCGCGTGGAATAGAATATTATAATAATTATGTCAGTTCAATGTTAAAGGTTTGTTTTAGATAATTATTTCTTTTTTTTTTAAAGAAACAGTAATTTGAATATTTATTTTCCTTTCTCAAGGTCCTATTTGCTTATTCAGGATGGAATGCTCTTAATTGTAATTTATAATTATTATTTAATTCATTTTATTTACTATTAATACTTTATTTCTAATCTTTTTAATCTTTTTTTAGATTCTTTGGATGAAATGCGCAATCCAAAGAAAAGGTTAAGAATTTCAAATCCTGCTAGTGTCCTCATCGTTGGCATCCTTTGTAAATATTCTTATTTTTAGAAACTTTTGAAATTTATATTAATAATAATAAAATCAATAATAATATTAATAATAATAATTTTTATTACTTTAGACTGTCTTACGATTCTTGCTTTAATAGTAACGATACCTGAGATTTTTAAGTATTCCGATGATCCTGTAAAGGTATCTAGGAATTCGACGGATAATCCTGTAAAGGTACCTGGGAATTCGACGGATGATCATGTAAAGGTACCTGGGAATTCGACGGATGATCCCGTAACTATGAGTGCAAAATTAGGAGAAGAAATTGGTTCAGGAATTGCAATAGCAATCTTAATTGCAATTTCTTGTTTCGGCGCAGCAGGTTCTGGTATATGGGCTTATTCAAGACTCATAGCTTCTGTGGCTAAAGCCGGATTTATCCCAAAATTCTCTCCAGTTTTACAAATATTTGACGAAAGATGGAATACTCCATTTAATGCTTTGATTTTTCAATGGTGCTATTTAACCATGATCCTCCTGTGTACTCCCTTAAAAAATCCCTACGAGGTACTTGTAAACACGGCTCAAAATACCAACATTATTTTTTATTTTTTGTGTGCAATAGGACTATTAGTAAGTTTTAAATTTTATTATTTATCATAATGTAATGATCATAAATCTCATAATATATTTATTTAAAGGTTTTACGTAGTACTGAACCAGAACGAAAACGTCCATTCAGAATCGATTTATCATGGGTTTACTTTTTTATATTATTTTCACTAGTCATCTTTGTTGGAACATTCTTTCCCAAACCCGATTCCAAAAATTATATTGAAAAATTTAATTATATACTTTCTTATATTGTTATTATATTTGGGTTAATATTTTGGTATTTAATTTATTATTTTCCAAGGAGAAATTCAACGAGTTAACCGTATTTTCAATTTATAACAATATTTTTCTTATATGTTATATGTATATTTGTATTATATTATTACTGTATAAATATTATCTTTTATATATCTAGAAGCTTAAGTAAATTACTTAAATTATAAAAATAATAAAAATCTATATTCAAAGAAATCAGAAAAGCTAAAACAAATATGCTTAGAGAATTTTTTATAAAAATAACGTTCTAGATCTTAAAAATTTTAAAATATTCCGAAGAAGAATTGTCAAACATTGAAAAAATGAATGAGAAAAGTGATGTCTATTACGTATGTCGTTTTCTATTGGGATTCGAAAACTTTTTAGAATCAAATATTAGAAGTAAAAGATGAAAAATTTCTCAATTTGATGACGAAATTGTGACACAATCGTGACACAATCGTGACGCGATTATTAATTGCATGATTGTAATCATTCAGAAATTAGAAATTGTTTTGATACACATACTGGAGTGAGACTCCGTTAATAAAAAGAAAATTCATAGTAACAATCGATAGATGATGAATTTAATTTTACAATGAAATTCACGTTATCTGCATTATTTTCGATCAATTGTTTCTATGGAATTCTTTGTAGAATGTGAGGTTCGCCACTCCATTAAATAAACATGTATAGAACGTGTTCAAAGATTTATCAATGAAGAGAATATATTTATATATAATATATTTAACACGCATTTGTTAAACCCCTATTTAATTAATAAATTAGACTTTTATTAATTAATTAATAAATTAGACTTTTATTAATTAAATAACAAATTAGACTTTTATTAATTAAATTAATTAATAAATTAGACTTTCATTAATTAATTAATAAATTAAATTAATTCGTGACCCGTGAGTCAACTGCAAAAATTCATATATAATTTTGGTGCAACTTATACATTATATAGAATCTGGCGTTTCACAATGTAAAGTATAAATTGTTGAAACATAATATAAAAAACTATCTTCTTGCTAAAAGTCCAGTAAATTTTTTTAAACATTAAAAGTCACTTTCCTAAGGACTGAAAAATTGAATTTGGAAAAAATATGATTCAATAATTTGAAGATAACTTGCCATATAATGATCATAAAAAGATGAAATTTAGTTCATTGGATTCGTCTCATCAAGGCGCATCTAATGGTAATAATCTTATGCCTCTAAAATTATTAGAAGACAAGTTATTACATATTTTTTACGCACCGATAATATACACTTATCACCAAAATTATGAGTTTTTGCAGTTGACTCATGGATCACGAATTAAACTCGTATTTTAATTATGTCCGAAGACAATGGAACTAGCGGAACGAGTGAAATACAAATATAATATTTATATGGATTCTCAAAGCTCTAATGATGACAATGGTGGGTGTTTTCAGTTTGAAACGTAAATCTAATGATCGGCAGTGGTTATAAAGTTAACAAATTTAAAATTTTTTGCCACCCCCAGCCAAATTATGAATTTGACGAAGAGTGGAGGAATGACGTATGTGATTGGGGTTTTTTTGTTTTGGTTGGAAGTTTTATTTATGTCGAAGTAAGAATTTTCATTTATTTTCGTTTTATTTATTTAAATTATTTTCATATTAGCTTGGAATTACTATTGAGGAACGGGTAATTAATTTTTTATGTGAATATGTGAACACGGTTGAATGCATTAATTTATTTTATTTTAAAAACTTTAGGTGGGGAGCAAATATATCTTGAAAAGACGTTTCCTAATCCCAAAAAAATGGTGGCGTATATTTTCAGTTTTAGCACAATTGTGTAAGTGTGAATAATTAGTTATTCTTAAAATTATATCTTTCAAAAAAAATCTTTTAATTTTTGACTGATAAAATTTTTTTTTAGTCTCGCAAAACCATTCGGTATTATTTCCATCAGTGCTTCCCAATATATCTATTACGCAATTCATAATGGTTATTATAAGTCTGTCTTAAAAGATAAACATAATCTTGAATTTTGGTGTATTTTTATTTATTGTTTTTTTTTTTATTTTTTTATTATTTTTTATATTTTTAAAAAAATAATAAAATTCACCTCACAATGGTTTTTTTTAGGAAAATCTGGTTTATAGCAATTTGGAATTATATCAATTATTACTATTTATCAGTAACAAAGTTGCTGTATGGATAAATCAGATATTAGCTTTCATCAAAGTGTCAACAGTGTTGACCGTGGTGATTATTGGGTTTACCAAATAAAAAATTACCGGAAAGATTATCTTTTTAACATGAGGGAACAAAAGATTATAATAATTATGCCAATTCAATGTCAAAGGTTTGTTTTAGATAATTATTATTTTTTTTAAAGAAACAGTAATTTGAATATTTATTATTCCTTTTCAAGGTCCTATTTGCTTATTCAGGATGGAATACGCTTAATTGTAATTTATCATTATTATTCATTTTATCTTATTTTATATATTACCACTTTATTTCTAATATTATATTTAATCTTTTTTAGATGAAATGCGCCATCCAAGGAAAAGGTTAAGAATTTCAAATCCTGCCAGTGTCCTCATCGTTGGAATCCTTTGCAAGTATTCTTAATTTAAGAAATTTTTGAAATTTTATATTAATAACAATAACATCAACAATAATACTAATAATATTAATAATAATATTTTTTATTACTTTAGACTGTCTTGCGATTCTTTCTTTTCTAGTAACGGTGTCTGATTCTGTAAAGGTACCTGGGAATTTTATGGATGATCCTGTAACTATGAGTGCAAAATTAGGAGATAAAATTGGTTTAAGAATTGCAATAGCCATCTTAATTGCAATTTCTTGTTTCGGTGCAGTAGGTTCTGATATATAGGGTAGTTCAAGACTCATTGCTTCTGTGGCCAAAGCCGGATTTATCCCAAAATTCTCTCCAGTTTTACAAAGATTTGACGAAAAATGGAATACTCCATTTAATGCTTTAATTTTTCAGGGGTGCTATTTAACCATGATCCTGTGTATCCCCTTCAAAAAACCCTACGATGTGCTTGTAAACACGGCTCAAAATACTAACATTATTTTTTATCTTATGTGTGCAATAGGACTATTAGTAAGTTTTAAATTTTATTATTTATCACAATATAATGATCATAAATCTCATAATATATTTATTTAAAGGTTTTACGTAAAACTGAACCAATCGATTTATCATGGGTTTACTTTTTTATATTATTTTCACTAGTCATCTTTGTTGGAACATTCTTTCCTAAACCCGATTCCAAAAATTATATTGAAAGATTTAATTATATACTTTTTTATATTATTATTATATTTGGGTTAATATGTTGGTATTTAGTTTATTATCGTCCAAGAAGAAATTCAAATTCAACCCCTCCAGAAATGTAATGGATAAACTGTTAAATATTATTCTTGAGATTGTATTTTCAATTTATAACAATATTTTTTTTGTATGTTATATGTATATTTGTATTATATTATTATTTTATATATTTAAAATTTTAGGTAAATTACTTGATTTATAAAAAATAATAAAAATCTATATTCGAAAAGTTACTCTGTGATTAGTGAATTTTTTATGGGATGCAGGTGTCGTATGCTTCTAAAATAACTGAATTTTTATTGCTCCAAACAAAATTTCACCATCACTCGAAGAAATCAGAAAACCTAAAACAGATACGCTTATAGGATTTTTTTAAAAAACAACTTGTTCTAGATCTTAAAGATTTTAAAATGTTCTGAAGAAGAAAAAATGAACGAGGGAAATGATAAGTTTATATTCTATTATCTATGTTATTTTCTATTGAGTTCGAAAACTTTTTGTTCTATCTATCTTATTTAGAGGATCAAGTAAAATAACTGCGTATTAATTATCATCATAACAAGAACACAAAAACAAAAAAATTTAGCTCCGGACTTCCATTTCCTAGTAATATTAAACAAGAATTCGATGAAAGAACCCAGGAAATGAAAAAGACTTCAATAAATATATAAAAGAAATTCTTAAAGAATAAGGCATATAAAATTTAAAGTAGAATATTGAGTTGTATTATAAATATTGCAGAAGTCATTGACTCCGTGATTGCTATTTTAGTCAATTAATATTAATATCTATCTGCCATATATTAATATCTATCTGCCATATATCAATTGTATGCATAGCCTAATATATACAAGAAAATATAAACTATTAATATATATATTTTTTATATCCCAGGGATATTTAAAATATCATTTGATATTCTCATATTGAAATTGATTGCAATTGAAATTTGGAAATCCAAAATATATGGTATTCTGACTTGCGCAATATTACAAATTAATTTCGCACTTTGTAATAAAATATATAAAGAAAATATATGCTAGATTACATATGAGACTACATACCTCGATCACAGAATTAACCATATAAGATTTACAGCATATAGGAAATTCCGACCTGATATCATATTGGGTGTGGGTGCATAATAAGTAATATATAAAAATAGCAAGATATTTGTCATTACGTCACGTCTTATCGGTCATTGAGGATCTCTTGCATATTAAATTGTTAGATCAATCTAGCAATATTTAATGGATTAATTAAAATAAATGAAGAAGGTTTCTAACAATGACCGGAGGAATTATAATTTATAATTATAATTTATAATTATTTAAATTATTTAAATTAAATTATTTATTATCCATTTATGTTATGCTTTTAACCAAGTTATAGGTTCATGATTTTGTAAATGCGTAGAATGTGCTGGATATGCTAGCGGGATACTCCGTTTAATGCATTAATTTTATTAATTTCATTTTCAACTTAAGAATATTTTTTCCAAATATGAATAATTCTCGTCAATCTTTACTATAAAACCAATATTGTAATTTATTCGATAAAGGAAATACTAGTTTATAATTTTATTATTCGAGTACAAAAATTTATGTAGAGATTATTCGCTAAATTTTATTAACGCATTGTTTTAATAATACGTGAGCATCAATCAAAAAAGGAAATTTTTTTGGCGGCAATGTAATGACTTCTTGCAATTGAGTAATTTATCCTAATTACATTTCTCAATCAATTAACAATATCGGGGAATTCTTTGAAAATATAATTAGAAAAATCGGAAATTTCTTCATGTGCCGTATTTTGATAAACAAAAGTAACCATTCCAGTGCCCAAATTGGATGTTTTCTAAAATTTATAAATAATGGCTGGTGTGACTTCTCTCAATCCTTCGCGTTCATTATAGTATATCAAAGTATCAAAAAAGATAATGAGTCAGCAGAGTCAAAACTTCGTTTTCATCAACTCGACTGATCCTATGATGCAAAATAAAGTGATCCATGATGAACCGTTAATTAAACTTCCTTTTCCACCTACTATCAATCCACGCGATCTTATTACTTTTCCCAAAGGAAGTAACACTCCTTCTCGAGCTCCAAATGCTTTTATTGTTTATCGTAAATTATTTATCAAAACTGCAAAAGAGAATGGATATAGTCTTCCAATGACAGTAATTTCTACTATGGCCTCTAGATCTTGGGAACAAGAACCTGAAATTGTTAAGTCAGAATATAAAAGAATTGCAAAGGATGCATTTGATTATCGTGGTGAAATTCTTCCTAAAAAAAAACGCGAAGGAAGAAAGAAACCCTGGAATATTATCTCTTTTAAACAATCTGATAAACCAAAATCTAACGAAATAACTGACCACGCTCAACAAATTTTCACACCTATGACATCCCCTGAATTTCCTTCTGATTCACCAAACTTAAATTTAGACCCGTTTGCTAATCTTTTTTATCCAAGTCCTGTAAATTTTACTAGTCCCGAAATAAACGAATCAAATGAAATAAATGAATTGAGTGAAATAGATGAATTGAATGATGAAGAATTTGAATTTATCAACTCTCTATTGCAGACGGTTGATAATAATTCTTTAACACCAATTCAGTCCGGAGAACCTCCAGAAATTAATGAGAACATTACAGAAAATAGATTGCTCAATGATCACATTACTTCAGAATCCACTATTACTACTGAAAACCAATATGGTCTTGGAATTTCTGATTTTGATAATTTCAATGTAACTACTAATGTAATTACTACTCCTGATCTATCTACTGATTTATCGAACACAGAATTATTACCTGAAGAATTATATACAATTAATACCATTCCTTTTGATGATTTTTATTGTTCCTAAATATTTCCTCTAAGATTATTCATTTTATCAATAATGATAATGATTAAGGACATACATTCGAATTTTATAAACCAGTATCTTTATGCTAAAAATTTCATAATTTTAAATTAAGTTAATAATATTTTACACGTTTGATTTTTATATTTTACACACTCGATTTTTTATATTTTACGCGTTCGATTTTTTATATTTTACTCGCTCGATTTTTTTATATTTTACGTATTCCTTTTTTTATATTTTACTCGCTCGATTTTTATATTTTACTCGCTCGATTTTTATATTTTACGTGTTCGATTTTTTATATTTTACGTGTTCAATTTTTTTATATTTTGCAAATTCGATTTTTTCTATTTTTTATATTTTGCACGTTCAATTTTTTTATATTTTTTGTATGTTCAACTTTTTCTATTGTTTATATTTTACACGTTCAATTTTTTTAAGTAATATGAGCCAAATTATGGCATATAACCATTAAGATTTAATAAAGTATATCACGTGAGATAAAGTTTAATTATTTTAAAAAGTGCATTGTAGATTTATTTATTGTTAAATTTGTTTAATTCCAAATTTAGATTGACACGGGTAAATGTTTTTATACTTTAATATTTTTAATATTTTTAATATTTTTAATATTTTTAATATTTTAGTAGAATACAGTTACCCGTGTCAATCTAAATTTCAAATATTGATGAATTTGGAACCAAAATCAGATTTGATAAGTATGGAACCAAATCTTTCTTACAAATATATATATATATCTATAAACGAGAAGAAGAAACTATATAAAAGAAAGAGCTATACGAGAGGTATTTTCATTTTCCATCAACAACTTTTTTGATTCATTAATCAAAAAAAAAAGAAAAGAATTTGATTTCAAATAATTCTAATTTCTAAGTTTCAAAAAATTAATTAAACAAATTTACCAATCCTTAATTCTTGATAAGAAATTTATCCCTGGTAATTTTATAGGAATTTTCGAGGAAAAGCAGGAAATGGATTTTGAATTAAAAAAAGTAGATTTTTGGCCTAGCTCGGATCTTAAGAAGAATAACACTAATGGAATTAAGAAAGCTATTAAAAAAATCAGGCCTAGCTCGGATCTTAAGAAGAATAACACTAATGGAATTAAGAAGGTTATTAAAAAAATCAGGCGAAAGTCAAAATGTTTGATATCTTCTATTCGAAATCCTAAAGACGAAATTGGTGATATCAGTGATTTTATTAATATTGAAAAAATATCAAAAGATTTGGGATTTATGTTTTAAATATTAATACACGATACGAACGAAAATTGTAAAGATCCTATAAAATAAACATTATCGCTTTAGTCTTTTATGTCTTTTATGTATTCCTTGACATTTGCTTATGCCTCAGCCTTTTATATTTATAATAGTAGAAACATGGCTAATCATTTGGTGGAAAAGAAAAACTGTTCGTATCTAATAGCGACCAAAACGAATTTGACAAAGCAACAAATACTAATTTTATAATTTTATCAGCAAACGTAAAATAGACTCTGATAGTGATAAATATTTACAAAAAATAATGACAGTTCAACATTAAAAAATTTTTTTTTATAATTTATTAATTTAATATTAATTCGAGATAGAATATTAGATATTATTTTAATATAATAATAATTTAATGTAATAGATTTTTATAAATAAATAAATAAAATTGATTTTTTTTAATAATTTAATAAAATTGCTATAAATTACATGTATCGAAAAATTTCATCCAAAAAAATGACTTCTTTAAAAAACTTCTTTAAATGACTTCTTTATATATATATATATATATATATATATAATCACTTTTGTCTTCAACAACTTTCAACAAGAAATAAAAATATATACAACGCATACATACATGAATGAATGAAATAAAAAAAAAAAATATTTATATATCAATTGAAAAATAAATCCTTCAAATACAAAATAAATAAATAAATAAATTAAACAATTAAATACAAAAATTCCGTTGAAAGAAAATTATTTAAATTGCAATAGTTTTAGTGAATTGATAATGTCTATATGTATTGTTCTTGAGGAGTTATTTGTTCGTGTATTGTTTCCGTTACGCTTTTCCTTTTCGATTCTTCGGAATTTTCTGGATTTTCATGAATTGATATCAGTGGAATATCAAATTCCTGATTCAATCCATTTTCTGGATTATGTTCATGGTGAATCTCTATTGTTTTCTCGGGTTTTTCGGTAGCGTCCGTAAAAGGTGTCTTCAGATCTGATTTTGTTTCTTTCTCTGAATGATTTTCTTGACTTGATTCATCCTGTGAATCTTCGGAAACATCGGACAAATTAGAATCTTCAATTTCATTTTCATCCTTATCTTCTTTCGCACTATCATCATAAATCTGACTTTCTTGAACCTGCGTATCAGGTCCTGGATTTAAATTAATTTCAGTTTTTGTATGATGACGATCTTTAATTAGTTCTGACTGCTCATCCTCTGATTCTTCAATAACATCCGTCAATGCTGATTCTCTTTTATTGTCATCATTAATGTAACTTTCTTCCTGAACTTGTATTAGCGGAAGATGTTTAAAGTCATTATCTTTTCCTAAATTATCTTCAAAATTACCTTCAAATATATTATCATCAGGTTCTTCCGGTAAAATTTTAACCATTTCTCCATCAAAATTAACTGCTCCATCGGTTCTGTAATAAAAATTAGCCTCGGAAGGGGCATCACTTTCTGAAATTGCAGATCGATTATCAAATGACGATGCATCATCCGTTAAAAGGTTATTTGTTTGAAGTCCTTCATTCTCTCCTTCAGGTTCACTAATTTCAATATCTGGATCTAGATATTCTATATCAGATGTTTCTTCTTCTTCCGTATTAAAGAACCAATGATACGAGAGAATCAAACATTTAATTATACTTGTATGATGACCAAGATTTCCCATTGAAACAGCAAAGTCTCGGGACTTTAGCAAATTAGGACCAAATACAATAGCCAGGTTTCCGGCATACATATGATTAAATTCCTCATAATCAGTAACTCTAAAAAAAACGAAATTTTAAAGAATGAATATTAATACAAAATACAAATAAGCAAAGAATATTTTAGAATATTAGAAATAAACAATTCAAACCTTTCTAAATGTTCAATCAATCGTTTCAATAAATCATAATTTGGTTTAGGCAACTTATATAGAAGATCTTTGATGGCATAAAACTTTCCATCACGGTCCTGTATGTCTTTTTTTTTTTTTTTAATAATAAACCAAATTTTCCATTAACAAAATTCAATGTTTGTTGATAGTTTAATAATAATAATTATTTTGATAATTTACCTGCGGCTTGAATGAACTGATCATAAAACTCATATGTGGTAATGGGTTCTGGAAGAGAGCGAAAGAATAGCTTGAGAGCACCCGCCACAATATTTATGTCACGGTATTCTTCATCGCTTAAATTAACTGCTTCGGCATCTATAAGTTGAATTACAAATTTAGATGACAATTATATTAATAATATGCAATTATTTATTATTATTTAAAAAATATACTATTTTAATGCTCAATAAATTATCTATAGTAATTATAAAAATCGAAATTTCTTACTTTTGTTGAATGCCGCCCTGAGCTTATTAATAGCCATCGCAGCACCGGGAACTCTGTATATTCCAACTTCTTCTAACCCTAAAAGGAAAAAAAAATTTTTCTTAATTAAATTTGCAAATATAAAAAAAAAAAAACAAAAATTACTTAGCAAACAAACCTCGCTTTTCTATTTCGGATATGCATTTTTCAACTAGTACTGGAATTCTCCCATCTGCCATTAAAGTAGTAAGATCTTTACCATATACTAAAAAAAAAAAATAATAATTAATACACATTTATATTTATTAAAAAAATATAAATGCACTAGTGAAAACTTACCAGAATTTCGTGTCTTAGCCTCCTCTATTACCTCCTCCTCTTTCGGATCAATAATTTGTTGATTTTCAATTTTAAATATTGTCATTCTTTTTTCTGCACCTTCTTTAGCAACTTCGGTTATGAATCGTATCCAATCATTCATATTATCATAGTCCATTGCTTGAAATAAATATTGCGCACCCTCTTCACTTACAATTCGGAAAACAAAATCGAGGGATACACTATAATCTACCGATGTCTGGGAATTAATCAAATTTATAACGAGCGCAGGCTTAGAATTCGGTACTTGAGTTTTCGAGGATATATTATTTCTTGTAAAATTTGAATTGCCTGAATGATTCCATGTGCTTGCCAAAGCTATAGATATTGGTCGTACTGCATGTTTAATGAATGATTCCACTCTGGACTTATTTCGTGGTCTCTGTTGTGTTCGAGATTGTTTTTCAAGAAGTTTTGCTTGTTCATTTTGTTTCTTTTGTAATCTATTCTGAGAATCCCGGAATTCTTTTGTTAAACGTTCCCTTTCCTTATGGTCCCGTTTTATTTTTTCTTGTTGCTCTGCTACGAATTTACCAAAAGGCTTTAAGGATCTTGTTTGTCTAGGCGGAGCACTCGTAACTTTTAATGCATTGTTTTCGCGTGAAGAAACCTCTTTACATTTCCGCCAATCATTCTTTTTGCGCGAACCTGGATTTATCACATAACGAACATCAACTGTTGGCTTTCGATCTTGAGCTTTTTCAGTCAATTCGCGTTGCAATCTTACAAATATTTGTGTAAGGTTGTAAACGTAACGACGTTTATCATAATTTATCAATTTTTCGGATTCAAAAGACATGTCTGGAACATTGCAACAAATTTCTGACATTCGCTCAAATAACCATCCAACACATGGTACCATAGCTAAGTTAGGATTCAGTGAACTAACTAGAAATGTTTTGATCAAATCATTTTGTAATAAGGAATCAAGGGATTCCATGTTACCATTACGACTTATAGCAACTTCTGACCAAGCTCTTGTAAACAATCTACTTTCAGGACTTATTAAAGCACTAACAATTGAACTCTCAACAAATGAAGGAACACTTCTTTTAGCTTCCGAATCATTCTTAGCAGCTTCACCCTTAGGATAAATATCCAATTTGACCATTCGTTTTCTGCTCAGCAAAATCATGTCAAGAAAGATATTCATTCTTTTAACTCTTGGCTCCATATCAATATCAGGTGATGAAATTTCTTGTATAACCCATTTACGTATAGTATTGTGAATACGGCAAAGAGCCTGAATTGAACGAGGAAGAAAACTAAGAACACTTTCTTTTGAATTTCCAGTTCTCTCTGTACTTTGTAATGCAGTGAATATATCAGTGATAAGTATTTCATCTTCAGAAATATAACCTATTTGCTTTTTTGGATACCAGCCTAGCACATCAGCGGATTGAGTTTCCAAAACTTCAAAGGCAAGTATCCAATCTTGAGGAGTTACCGTCTCAAATAATTCTAGAACAGCAAGATCAATACTATCTAGAAGAGCTGAAGAATCATGAACATCTGGTGAGGGAATCACTTCATCTTTAGATGTGCCCTTATTTGATAATGATGATGAACTATTCATGATCTTATCTACTAAATACGCCATCTTTTCATTCTGTATATCATAAGTTGGTTCAAGACTTTTGGTCGTTGCCAGTTGTTTTATAGATCTCACAGAATTTTTTAATTCTTTAAATTCTTCTGATAAAGGTAATAAATTTTCACCTGAAACTTTATTAGTCCTGGATTCTATTTCTAATTTTGCCTCATTGAGAAAATGTAATAAATGATTTCTTAAAGTCAAGTCATCTAGGAAATCATGGAAAAATTCTTCAATCCAATAATGGAATACTGACAAAATTCGGGACTGGATTAACGCCACCTTATTCCAATCATAATTTTCATTTTCATCATCAATATCCTTTTCACTATAATCCGGAGAGGGGATATTTGATTCCATTGGGCTTTTAGGTTCCCTGGAAACTTTTTTTGCGTTCATAAAACGTTTTCTTAAAATATCCAACAATAAATTTGGGCTACAAAAACTACGATATGTACTAAAGAAAGTCGCCGTATATTCAGCGGAGTTAATACCAAGTTGACTTTGTCTACCAATTGTTAAAGGTGGCTCACCGTTGTCGTCAACCACACTCGCACTATAAGCTGTTACCCCATTAACTAAGACATCAATTAAACGTTCTAAAGTTCCTGCTTTGACAACCACCATTAAAGCATCATGTTCTCCATTAACGTGTAAACTTGCACGTGGGGAATGTGACACACCGTGTAAAGAATTACGCTTTGAAGCTGTACCAGATGAAGCCTCAACAATACTTGAAGGTCTTGAACTAGTGGCATCTCTAACAGATTTAAATACTAATTCACCATCTTTAACGAACTTAAGCATCTCTCCAACACCCGCAATATCTTTCATACATTTCAATAAGACATTGTAACTACCACGATGTTGTACCAAACTACCTAACCAATTCCTGGTCACAAGATCCAAACCAGTATTCCATGTGGTTGAAGTTAATGGACCTATTCTGGCAGGAGGAAATGATAAAGTTCTTTTCCTAACATTTTCTTGAAGTTGATCCGATGAATTTATAGATGAATTTAATTTTGTAGGTGACATGTCTGAATTTAACAAAGTTTGACCAGAGAAAGTTGTTCGAGTTGGGGATGCCATGGAAGTATATGAATTATTATCGTTTAAAGAAGAATTTGATAATTTTTTACCTAAAGTACCACTAGCATTCAAAAATGCTTGTTTTTCAAATAATCTATTAGATGGTATAACTTCAGTAAATACTAATGGAACATAAACCGAAGGACTTTTGCGTTGACGAGCATGATGTTCCAAATATTGACCATGAAGACGGGGTTCACACATTAAAGAAGAATCAAACAATTGCCAAGCATCAAGTGTAGAAGAGGATGGAATAGAATTTAAATGGTGGAAATATTTTTGAAGAGGGATTGATTGGGTAAAGGGACATTCTAAAATATCAAAAGTCTTATATTCTTCTGGTGGATCCCATTGATTAAGTGAAGAAATTATAGTATCATACATTCTTCGATATTTTTCAAAATTTATAATACCCATTCCTGAAATACTATTATTTCTTGAACCAACACGATTGGTTTCTCCAGTATTTCGATCAATCACTGAAGGTATAACTGAATTTAAATGTTCCATTGCAAGAGTGATAAAGCCGAAATATGGGATAGATTTGATTTTATTCTTTTCTTTTTTATCATAAACAATTAATAACAAAGGATTCATATTATCCAAATCAAAATCCCCATCTAAACCTCCATATGATGATAAAAGTGGTACCCAATCATTTATGACTACATTTCTCCATTGTTCATTAACTCTTCTCCAAGTTTCTTTCAAACGAATAATTCCAGGTGAACAAACTGCCGAGGCAACAGACATCCAACCTACCATGTCACCTAAAGCTTTACAAGCTATTCCGGTTTGTATCCAATGAGTTAATAATAATGGTCTTCGACTAGTATATGCAGATTGTTGAGCAGCTATTAATATATGATGATATATTAATCTAGTAAGAAAATGAGGAGATGTTGGAGTAGAATTTAAAGGACTTTCATTTGTTAATGAATCATTCCGATTTTTTGAAGGAATGAAACTTCTTAAATTATGCCTAGGATTTGATTTTTTAAGTTCTAAGAGATGATACAAGTAAAGTTGTTGAGCTAATTCTTCAGGTGACATCTTTAAGAATAATGCAGGAGTTAAACCAGTAACTAATAAATTTGAAAGATCCAAAGAGGGCACCGATTGAGTTGAAAGTTGATTAGGTGATATCAAGGTGAATTTATTATCATTTTCTTCAGTTAATTTATTTCGAGTATCATACATTAATTTGTTCAAATATTCCGCGTCAGTCAAGTTCTCTTTACTTATTATATCATTTATAATTTCTTGTATACCGTTCCAAACATCTTCACGCAATAAATCAAGTCCATAATTCTGACACCATATTTCGATTATAAAAATTGATCTTTTTACTATTTTATTTGGTTTATTATTATTATCATCATCAAATGAACTATGCATACTTGTACATCTTTTCAATTCTCGAAAGATATGACTAGTTTCAGCAAAAAGTGGAAATGTGAGAAGGAAAGTATGAAGGAAATCATCATTATTTTGATTATTTCCTTTTTGTGTTTCAAATAAAAGTTCATGAATCAAAGAATCAACAGATCCTCCTCGAATAAAACTTTGTGACAAATTTTCAATAGGATGTGATAATTGTGATATAGATGATGATGGAGTGGTCGGAGTGATCGGTAAAGTATTTGTAATATTTGAAATACCACTTTCTACACTTTCTTCGGGGTTTTCTTTAAGATTTTTTTCAAGATTTTCAATAGTAGAATTATCTATAATATTTGATTCTTTGATGATCAATTCAGGATGTCTACCTGTACCCCAATATGCTCTAATTTTTCTAGTAGGAGTTGTTGCTCCAGCACTTTTTTCAGGACCATTAGTTCTTGAAGTATCATTACATACATTTTGATCATTTGGTGATCCTGATTCAGTTGGTAAAGGTTCTTTAATAGATATTTTCATCATTTTTTTTAAACTTGATTTTTTTGCACCCCATAACTTTGAAATCCATAATGATTTAGTATCATTATTTGATGCAACAAAAACACGATAACTATCTTTATTACGACCATCAATAATATTAAGATAAAGAATAGCTTCAGATGAAGAAGAAACATTTGCTATAACAGAAATTGAAGATGAACCAGATCGAAGTGAAGAATTATCATCAGTATGTTTGTTTGCTGTAAAGAATGAAGGTTGTGAAGAAGGAGCTATATAAGGTGAATAACTCGTAGGTAAATTTGGATCAGGTATAACATCAATGCTATGTATCGAATAACATGTATCTAATTTCCATTTTGTATAATAACCTTTACCCTTATTTGAATTATTAGAATTATCATTATCTTGTACCCCGCGAATACTATTAATCGATCTTGTATCATCTTGACCATTTAAATCAATATTAGAATTGGGAGATGTAACATTTGAAGAATAATTTCCACCACTACCACCACCACCAAATCCCATGGCATCCATTATAGGTCTTAAATTTGCGCTTGTATATCTAACCCATTTTCGTTTACAAATAATTACGTTATCTTCAAATATAAGTAAACAAACACTTTTCTTAAATCTCATTGCCACACTACGATCCACTTCATAAAAAATTTCACCATAATAATATTTTGAAATAAGTGGTTGAGTAATTCCTAATTCAGTATTTGTTGTAATTCCTTCCCAAATTAATTTAATAGCCCCAGAATCAAAATTTGTTGGATTTAAATTCATTCCTCGTTCAGTAGCAATAACAGGTGATAAGGTTGAACCCATTTCTTTACTCATGTTCAAATCTTTATTATTTGGAAAAAATGTTCTTAAGACTGCTTCTGAAGGTGGTCTATAAAAATATAATTTCGAACCTTTTAGTATCACACGATATACTTTCCAACCACGTGAGGTGGATATTGACTTTGTATCGAAATCAATTCTTTTGTTCAAATATCCTTCTTTAATGATTGGAACATTGGACATTGATGATGACCTCTTCATAGATGTATTAATATTTTTTTTGCCTACATTACTAATATTACTATTATCCACATGATGAACATTAATTGCTGGAACATTTGTATAAATACTATTTTGAAAATATTCATTTTGTAAAGAACGTTTATCGATTCGCGGAGGTTCTGATGGTCTTCGTTGATGATCAGAACGAGAACTAATATCTACTTCATTTAAAGATTTAGAAACGCGCCTGGGAGAATGGGAAGGTGATAAAGTACTTTTAGGTGGTATAATATTTCCGGGAGTAGGAGGAGGTGTATAAATGTAATTGTTTTTGTTTTTGTTTTGGTTTTGATACTTTTCATTTTTCTTAGTACTTTTTGAACTTTTTGGAGTAATGAATTTAGCTGTATTAACAATTGAAGGAATTAAATTGGGAGCTTTTGATATAAAATAATTAAAAGCTGCATTTGTCTTAGTGTTGACAGTTACTGACAAATCTTTAGAATTTCCTGTTGACTCATTATTATTCCCGGTTAAAGTTCGAGTGTCATTATTATTATTATTATTATTATTATTTTTCTTAGATTTTTTAGAAAATTGGTTAAACATTACAATAATTATAATTTTTAAATGTTATATGAAATTAATAAATTAAATTAAAAAAAAAAAGGTTTATTTTGAATTTACGATCTATACAATATCATTAAACAGTCAAACAAACAGTGGATATAAATTAGAGAATGAAAAACTTGTTTTATATAATCTAGTTTTGAAGATTTAATTTTTTATTTTACCGTCCGCCCACCATATAGAATTAGGAGTATTTGTTTTCGAGATGGACAAAAAAAGAAAAAGAGGAAAAAGAGAGGGAAATTAAATGCGGGACATGTGGTAAATAAAAGTGCTTTTGTATAAAAATTCAAGAAATATTTTATTGGTGACAGGAAAGCACTTACAATTGTTGCACGGTCAATAGTTTATTACCTGCACGTGTTACTGGCACTAACCCAGTATCACAACCCCCTCGAATACCAATTTTTATCTTTTTTATATGTTAGAGACATATTCAGACATATTCGTCACCCAATATTCATCACCCGCCAAGAATATTTCTGATCACCCGCCAAGAATATTTCTGATCACCCGCCAAATTATGGTCCAATAAAATTCAGGAAAATTAAAATATCACGTGGAAGTGAAAATCTTGGGTAAATGGACTATCATTTGTCAGTTCCACCAGTTTTATTATGTTACTCAAAACTAATATCCGCTTTCATGTAACACAATAATTAAATTACCTTTTTGAACTTGTCGTGTGGAAAATAAATGTCCACAAGAGAAAGTAACGACAACAATGTTTAGATTGTATTAATCATAAATTGAATTAACTTTCTGTTAATCATAAATTGAATTAAACCTTGGCTCTGGTTCCTTATTAATATTTATTTTTATTTTTAATATTTATTAATTTATAAATATTTAAATAAATTCATTTTTTTAATATTTATTAATTTATAAATATTTAATTAAATAAATATTTATAAATATTCTTTTTTTTTTAATATTTATTAATATTTAATTAAATAAATATTTATAAATATTTATAAATATTCTTTTTTTTAATATTTATTAATATTTATTAATATTCTTTTTTTTAATATTTATTAATATTTATTAATATTTATTAATACTTATTAATATGATTTCCAAGCTTTATATAAATATATATAAATATTCTAACTATTTTCATTTCTATTAAATAATAATTGTGTAAATACGAACGTGCTATATTTCTAACTTTCTATATTATAACAAATAATTTCCCTGAGCAGGGCCGTTCACTTTTAATGATAGTCCTCAAAATAAATAAATTTTTTCTATTTTGGTTACTGTATTTATGAAGTAAATATGACCTACTAAAAATATATATATTTGTTCAATTTTAACCTTTTACTTTAATATATATATTATACACTTATAAAAATACTTATTGCAAAGAATATTTTTTGAATATTAAAAGATTAAGCTTCCAAATCTTTACAAATGTAAAGTTCCTAAAATTTTATCAAATTAAAAACTAAAAAATTTACTTAAATGATAATGTTGAATAATTATTCAACGAAAAAAAAATACCCTTTTTTTTTTTTGAGAATTAATTTAGGCAATGATTTAAAAAATTTGAGGGGTTTCTCATTAAGGTAATTATATTTAATTATATTGTGATTAGTTTTAAAGGAACTGATGTAACCAATTTTGTAAAATTCGGAATAGATAAAATAGATAAGATAGATAGAATAGTAGATAGGTGAATAGTAGGTAGATAGAATGATATATAGAATAGATTTACAACCACCGATTTTCAATAAACCATCAATGGGTACCAACTTTATCATTGTTCTTATGGCTGTGATGGCAATCGGGAGTCAAGCTCGAAAATTTTTTGGGATCACATGAATTCTTTTGATTTTTCCTGAATTACACAAAATCAACACTTTTGAACGGTTTACTGCATGGTGGACTATCTACAAATAAACCAATAAATTAAAAAATTCTAAAAATTACTTTATTTGTATTATACCCCAAAAAGATCTTCTATCAATGCATTAAATAAATGTCGTAAACGGAAATTATTGGCTAGTTGCTGTCAATCAGTTTGTCTAACTTAAATTGCGTTGTTAAATGATTCTCATTTGTGTTGGTTATCCTTATCTCGCTTCAGAAAGTTATTCGGAACGCGTTCGGTCAAGAATTCTCTGTACAACTATTTTTTTTCTTTTTATCTATTTTTCATTTAAAGATTTTATCTCTTATCAAAAATATTTGATAAGATAACACATCTTATCTCTTCCTATGCATATTAATAATTTTGTATATAAGAGGTAGAATAATATTTTTTTCTCCATTAAATTATTAAACTTGATTATTTGTATATTTTTAAAAAAAATATGATGTCCGATATAGGAAGTCTGATTCCCAGTAAAATTAAAGAAGTTGTAGACATAGATTCCCGCGATGAGAATACTCCCGATAATTGGATTCCACGCCATCCCGAGATGGTAAGATTAACCGGCAAACATCCTTTTAACGCCGAAGCTCCATTGCCCTTATTATTGGAACAAGGTTTCATAACCCCCACTCCTTTACATTATGTAAGAAATCATGGACCTGTTCCTAAACTCTCTTGGGAAACTCATCGTTTGATAGTTGAGGGGTAATGAAACTTAATTTATCTCTTATATTAATTTTTAACATCTAAAATTTATATCTTATCTGTATCTATTTTTTTTTTTTTCAAGTCTTGTAGAAAAACCTTTGGATTTGTCCATGGATGACATTGCAAGTCTTCCTTATATAGAATTTCCGTTGACTATGGTTTGTGCAGGAAATCGTAGAAAAGAACAAAATATGATTAAACAAACCATTGGTTTTAATTGGGGACCAGCAGCAGTCAGTAATGCAATCTGGAAAGGAGTACGATTACGACATGTTCTAGAATTAGCTGGAATTAAACTTGATCCCACACAACCTCGTTATATATGTTTTGAAGGGGTCGATAAATTACCCAATGGATTCTACGGTTCAAGTCTTCCAATAGAATGGGTGATGAATGACGCAAATGATATTATATTAGCTTATGGAATGAATGGAGAAAAATTAACCCCTGATCATGGATTTCCTATACGTACAATTTTCCCTGGATATATTGGTGGAAGAACTACCAAATGGTTGGGAAAAGTTGTTGTAAGTGACAAAGAATCCAATAGTTATTACCATTTCCGGGACAATCGCGTGCTTCCTCCAGAATTCGACGCTGAACGAGCCACTAAGGAGAATATTTGGTATAACCCAGATTATATCATTTATAAACTCAACATTAATTCCGCTATAGCTGCTCCAGCACATGATGAAAAGATTATGATGTCAAAGTTAGCACGTAATACTGAATACACGGTTAAGGGTTACGCCTATATGGGAAATGGTTCGAAATGTATTCGTGTTGAAATATCATTGGATTACGGAAAAACATGGTTACTTGCCAAAATGATACAACCCGAACCAGAATTTCCTCTTGTGAAAGCTCGAGGAATGAATCCATTACCAAGATTCTGGTGTTGGACTTTTTGGGAATTATCAATTCCTTTACACTCATTGATCAGGTGTGAAGAGATTAGCGTACGAGCTTGGGATTCTAACCAAAATACACAACCACGAGATCCAACGTGGAATGTTATGGGGATGATGAATAATTGTCATTATAAAGTAAAAGTTCATCCATTTGTTGAAAATGAAGAATTCGGATTAATATTTGAACATCCAACTCAACCTGGTACTATTCCTGGAGGATGGATGGTTAAGAAAGAAGCACCCAAAAAAGAAGCTAAAGTTGATGAAAAATCTAAAACATCAGCTCCAAGTAATGCGAAAACCTTTACTATGAGTCAAGTTTCCAAACATAATAATGAAAAGGATTGCTGGATTGTTGTTGCAAATAAAGTTTATGATGCAACAAGTTTCTTGAAAGCTCACCCTGGTGGTAAGTGAAAAGATTCTGAAAATTAATTTATTTATTTTTATTTTTATTTTTATTTTTATTTTTATTTTTATTAATTAATAAATTTATTTCATCTAATAATTTGTATAGGCAAAACTGCAATTTTAATTAATGCAGGAACTGACGTTACAGAAGAATTCAATGATATTCATTCTGAAAAAGCAAAAGCCAAATTAAATGAATTTTACGTAGGTGATCTTGCTTCAGATAAAAAATCTAAATTATAAGGAGATATATAGATATATAAATATATATAAAATATGCAACCAAAGATGAGACCTCACCGGTCGTTTAAATAAAATAAAATAAAATATAAAATATGCAACCATTTTTTGTAAGTAAAATTTATGCTGTTATGATTTAACTACATACAATATATTTTTGGAAATTAAATGTCATATATTTATATATTTATTCAATATTTATATATTTATTCAATATTTATAATATTTGTAATATTTATAATATTTATTATTATGGAAATTAAATTTAAATTGTTTATATTATTAAATTATAAAAAAGTTACAAATTAATATTGGGTCAATGGTCAGATATATCAAATTTGCTTTCCAATTTATTAATAATATTTCATAAATAGAATATCAATGGCAGTTAAATTATAATTTTAACATCGATGTTCAAGTTATTACTGTCTGAAGCAAAACGTAACCCATTTACAAGTTATCCACAAATCATTCTTGCCATTGTTTTTTTTATCATTCGACTTGTGTAATTAGCATCAATCATAATAAAAATTGTTACCCTGTTTATTTTTTTTACAAACCTTAGTTGAAGGAAACTTGTGAAGCGAGGGGAAACTGATGGTAGGGGAACAGATGAAAAGTTACAGTGAAGATTTTGGTAAGTTAATTTTATTTTTTTTTATTTAATTTCTGTTATTTGACAATATTTTTTTTTGTTAAAACTTAATAAGGAAGGAGCATTAGATGCTGAGGTGGCTGTTCACAAAAGAGGGTTTGCAGGAGGAGAGGAGATGATTTTTTTTTCTTTACCTTTTACCTTTCTATTTTGCCTTTTCTTTTCTTTCTCCTTTCTTTCTTTTCCATCCCCCTTCTTTCTTTTCCATCCCCTTTCTTTCTTTTCCATCCCCTTTCTTTGTTGGTGTTGTTTTTTTCTTTCTGTTAATATTGTGCTTATCTCTGCTTTGATTAATGATACCTCCCGTAATTCAAAAAAGGAAATGAAAAAAATGGCAACTCTTATAAAGAATTGCGGCAGGGTATCTTTACTCTTGATACTTTTTTTGTTTACAACAATATAATGAATAAAAACTTTATTATTTTACTAATATTTCTTTCAATGTTAACGGTGTAAAGAAAAATACATGGCTTTTGGTATGGTATTTACTTTAATGGAGGTAAACTTCACCTTACGCATTTTCGAAAATGATGAGTATTTGAATATACATATAATAAAATAGTTCACGACACTTTTTTAATTAACTAAAGAAAAAATGTTATTTATCTTGTAATCCTTCACCGATAGTTTTAGGCGAGAAACTATAACAATATATCTATAAAGGAAATAATAATAAATACTTATAAATTTAATTTCTTTCCTTTCAACTTCTTCAATGGGCAATATGCATAATTTTAAATACTATATATATATTATTGTGTTATTTTTTTAGACCTGAAAATAATAAAATTTTGAATTTTCATTATTTTAACGGGAAAGCTTCAATATTTCGAGAAAATTTCGAAAATTAAATATTATTTCTTTTTTTTTAATATTTTTCATTGATGGATATTAATCACCTATCCAACTTATGGGCTCGCTGAGCCGTTATAACACTATCTGAGAATTTAATTTACATAAATTAGTTAAATATTTCTTTTTTTGGACGCAACCAATTTTCCAAGTTTACCGCCCACAAATTCGGGTCTTTGGTTTTACAAACGTATCATTATCAACATTTATATAAATATTTGTGCTAGTTTAAAAAATTTTCATTGTTGAAATATTCCCCCTCAATTATTATCCTCAAATTTTTTTTTATGAAAAACAATGTCAACCGATTCACATTTCTGTATATTCGTGCTAAACAACTTTAAAGCGTAAGAATCCTTTTTAATTTTATTAATTCTTTAATAATTGTAATTATTTATCTTACAATTTCAATATTCTATTTTCAATTTTAGCAATAAAGAGTTTTGTTCTAAACAAAGAATAAGGTCTATAAGGTTTTCAATACAATATGGTGATGTACCGATGAGTACTCCTGGATACAAAGTGTAAGTTATTTCATATATATATATATATATATGCGCACATATACATTGTTAATTCATTAAAATTTAATTAACGTGAAATTTTGATTAATTTATTTTAGAAATGAATTAATTGATTTAAATGACATGACATTTAAATTTGTATTAAAGCGCCCGTCAAATGAGGTCATCTTTCGATGCTGGAATACTGAAGGGATAGGAAATGAGGCTGAGATGGGAGTATTCAAAATACATTTACAAGATGAAAGAGATAATCGTATTACTTGGAAATTCAAAGTGGGTTCTTTGTCAATGATGCATTTCTTTTTGTCTAAGGTAAGAAAAAAGAATTATAAATTTTGAATGGTTTAATTAACCAAATTGAAATAATCGAATTAANTTCAATTTTAGCAATAAAGAGTTTTGTTCTAAACAAAGAATAAGGTCTATAAGGTTTTCAATACAATATGGTGATGTACCGATGAGTACTCCTGGATACAAAGTGTAAGTTATTTCATATATATATATATATATATGCGCACATATACATTGTTAATTCATTAAAATTTAATTAACGTGAAATTTTGATTAATTTATTTTAGAAATGAATTAATTGATTTAAATGACATGACATTTAAATTTGTATTAAAGCGCCCGTCAAATGAGGTCATCTTTCGATGCTGGAATACTGAAGGGATAGGAAATGAGGCTGAGATGGGAGTATTCAAAATACATTTACAAGATGAAAGAGATAATCGTATTACTTGGAAATTCAAAGTGGGTTCTTTGTCAATGATGCATTTCTTTTTGTCTAAGGTAAGAAAAAAGAATTATAAATTTTGAATGGTTTAATTAACCAAATTGAAATAATCGAATTAAGTGAATTAAAATATCTTTATAGGAACCACCCAGAGACATGAACATAATGTGTCCATTTGGGATGAATGATGTTGTTGGAGCTCTTTTAATCTTTATAAATTCAATGTAAGTTATTAAATATATTATAATTACTTTGATCTTTTCTCTAATCTATAATTGTTAATTTTCTAATAATCTTAGTAAGCTCGATCAAAAAAAGATCCAATCTATCAATTTTGAGATGAATGATGAAAAAAGATCTTTGTTATTTGAAGATATAAATACAAATCCAATATTTTTGAGAGTTCTTTCACGAAATGAAACAATCTTGCATATTTCGTTCTTATGTTTCAAATATATAAGGAAAAACAGTGAATATGTGAAGACCGCCATTGATTTTAGAAATGGAAATGATGGAAAATATTGGAAAGCCTTATTAGACGAAGGTTCAGTCGAAGGTAATGATCTATTCACTAATTTCTTGTAATTTCTTAACAAATATATTCTAACGATATTTTGATTTAAACAGTGACCCATCAATTTAAACATGGTTCGATTACTGGAAAAATTAGTTTAAAAATTTCTATACATAAAATCAAGTATTTAAAAATGTCAGGACCTATAGTTAAACCTATCACTATTTCACCGGGTACGGCAACGGCAGATACGACCCAAATGTCACCTCGATCCTCATTACCTCAATCTGACTATTCATTCTCAAGTCAGAAAATCCTTCCTTCCACATCATTACCTCAATCCGATGATTCATTCTCCAGTCAGCCCGACTATTCACTCTTCAGTCGGCTCGAAGACGAACTTAGTAATACTTCTAGCCAAAGTAGCGTTATTGATTTCTCCACCCAAACATTACATAAAGTTGCTGGGAAATATTTATTAGAACCCCCAATTGATTTAGTCGAATTGACTAATAACAATAAATTTAGAAATTTGGTGTTGAATGGGCGACATGAAAAAAATAAAAAACCTGTGGTGATTAAAATTTTTACTAATGAAACATATTTCGACTACGAGACCAAATTTCTCCAGGAATTAAGGTCCTCTCATGTAGTTGAGTGGGAAGATGGAGATGAGTTGCCACCTCTGGGATATGTTTCAATAACGGCCCATCATGGATCCACTTTGGAGTCCGAGATCGAAAAAATAAATAAAGACCCTCTGAGAATTAAAATGACATTGAGGGATATATCCTCTGCAGTCAATTATGTGCACAGTAAAGGAATTGTGGTAATGTATATGTATCTTGACGTTTCTAATCAATTCTTATTTTTTATATTTCTAATATTTGATATAATTTTTTATATATACAAAGCATTTGGATTTAAAGCCTAGTAATATTATTATTAATCCGATGCAATGGTCAGACGTTCGCTTAGCAGATTTCGAATCCGCTCGTAGAGTCAGCTCTTTAATCAAAAAAGAGAAAGAAACATTCTTGTATTCTATGGGCTATTCGGCACCAGAAATTTTGTGGGAATCCAACTTATTAGTCAGTTTTTCCATGGATATCTTCTCTCTGGGTTGTCTTTTTTATTTTCTCTTGACCAAACGGAGAATATATCATAATGATGAGGATTTGAAAATGATGCTCGAAATATCTAAACCATTTGACCCGTTATTATCGGAAATCAGGGACCAACAAGCCTCTCGTTTAATGTCGCAGATGTTACAGGCAAAAGGGAGTGATCGTTTAGCCCTTCATAGGCTTATCAGTGCGAACTTTTTCGCCGGCGGGGCGGATACGGTAGAGCGAAAAAGTGGAATTACCAAGGTCATAGAAGAAATAAGAAGATTGGTAATAATCAGAATTTTAATTTATTACGTTTATTATTTTTTTTATTATAAATGTGTATTCACCCCGGGGGTAGGCAAAATTACATAAGATTAGTTTCTTCATTAAATCATATTCGTCACCTATTATCTGTCACCCAAAACCAAATGCAAGCGCGACAAAAAACAATAATACTTTAGTATTAACTATATTATTAATCATTTATGAAATTTAGATGATCGAATTGAAGAGAAATAAAGTACCCACAGTCTTCGTCATCCTCCCCAAAGTGAAAGAATCTCGGATTCCGCCAATTAGAGAATGGGGCCATGATACTTTTAAATTGCACTTACTGTGCGAAGGTTTAGAATGCCCTGAGGCACTCTTTCCTCCGCATGAAACCAACCACGGTGGGTACACCATTAGAGAGCCCAGAACTTTTTTCAAATTCGCAGCCCGGTCAATAGCGACTTCTATCGCTCTTATTCAGGTATCATACATACTAATTTTTATATATGCTAATAATATTAATAATAGCACACTAATAATCATACATACTATCATAATTCTGACCGTACTAATACTGCTAAATTCACATAAATTTCCGAATCACCCTATCCAGGTTGCCACTTCTTGTCAACCAAACATTGATTTTAATGGTTTTTCCATAGCGAAAATGTTTTGGAAAAAGTCCAAGGGCACCCTGGACAAGTTCCAGCAACTAAAAGATATTATCGATAATACCGTGGATGATAATGTCCATATTGATATAAAAGATAATGGTCCCTTCCAACGCGAACTTTTAAAAATATTAGGAGAGGTGGATAGGGATAATAAATTAGGGGATTTGCACCGGATCTACATGAAAGAAATGAGAGAAACTAATTCGGTCCGGTGGGTTTGCGAAGAATGCTATTCTTTTGCGAAAAAGAAAGACTTAATTTTATAACAATTATAAAAAATATATTTATTCAATTTTTTTATATATTAGAACTATAGATTTATCACATTTCATATATATTTCATATTTATCCATTTTATATTTTTTAATTTCATTCTGTATATATACAATATTCACTTTATAATCATTATATATATATGTATATTATTATATTATATTTGGCTTGCCTTGTAATAATTATCATTAGAATTCAAAAAAATATTTTTGTTCCTCAAAAATATCAACAATATGATTCTAACTTTGGTACGTTGTTCTTACCTGGTTTTGGGGGGCAAACCATGCGGATGGTTGAAGCAATGTGTTCGGGATTTTTTACTCCGAGATTAACTAAATAGAGAAAGAATGCATATGCAAGTCATAATTTCTATTCATATCTTATATTTTTTATTTTAAATAAAAATAAAGTTTCGGAAAATGTTCTCCGATTGAAAAGTTTTTTGAACCACGTGAAATGTGCAAGAATTACTAATTGTTAATGTTTGTAATACTGAAAAAAAATAAAAAATGCAATTCATTATATAATACACTAAAAAGGCATAAACAATCTTTTCTATTGGCTATTACTGTAAGTGTATTAAAAAGTGTCCAAAACATATAGTCAAGGGACAAAAAATTACTTTTTAAAACGTAAATAACATAAAATTTTATTATAAAAGCTTGCTTTAAGTCATTAATTAAAGTTGTTCAGAATTGATTTTTACATTTATCCATAATGTTTAAATATATATTTATAGGATGCGAACGACCTTGGACAGTCAAAAAAGCTCTTGGATATGTAAAATGTACAACCCTGGTTCAGAATCATTATCATTATCATTATGTATATTTAAGTAATAAATAATAATTTTTTATACTGCAGGGGAATCATAAATTTTCGAAATAAAAAATTATATTATTTGATCTTCATCTTCTATTGACCTAGCCTTCCGCCAATAAAATATCCAAGATATAAAACCGATAACTAAAAGTCCAAGGCTAATCCCATTTGGTAAATAATTGGAGACTTTGGGAATAGAACAATCATCTTTAGAATCACTAGTCTCCACGAATGAAACTATAGTAATGCATAGAGAACAAGCGATGAATATAAAAATTGCGATCCACCAAACTTTGAATTCAAAATTTCTATTTCTAAGTCGAATGGACTTTTAATAAAAATAGATATATATCCATGTTAGTTTATAAATGTGTTCAAAAGTATTTATATTAGAAATAAAGCATTCTTCAAAAAATATAATGTTAAACATACTTACAATTAATCCTATACCTATAATACCATAGAAAAGCCACGAAGTATATTGTGCCATTGAATACAAAACCTGAAATGAATTGGGATGGGCACCTACTAATACAATTACAATTGCGCTCAAAACACATTGGAATAATAAAGCATTCTTGAGAGTTCCACGTTGACCAATTTCTTTAAGTTTGTCGGAAAACACCGGGAAATATCTTCTATAACCAGCAGTGGCAATAACACGAGAACCACTAAAAAAATGGAATTAATATATAAGTTTTCTGCGTATATAATGCCGAAGAAATTAGGATATATAAAATATAAAGGTTCAAACCTCCAAATTAGCGATCCCAAGGTACCAAAAGCAGATAATGCTACAAAAAGTGATAATATTTTCCCAAAAACTGAACCAAGAATTCCATTGGCAAAATAAAGTACTATAACCGAGTTGTTAGTAGAATCATAATCGACGACCGATATAAAGGCCACATTTGCGAGGACATCTATAAATAAATAAATTATTTAAATATAAATATTAATAATAACTCAATCAGCAATCGCTTTATAATTATCACTCACATAGGACTCCAACGATCCCGACCGAAATAGTATTGTTATGGATCAAGTTTCGGTTGGGATCATCGAATTCATTCAATGAATCTAAAATTGTAAATAAAATTAACATTTATGAATTTTTTTTTTAAAGAAAAAGACACTTTAATTGACCTACAGTTTAAGTTATTGTATCCACTGTAGCTGAAAGATACCTGATAAAAAAAATAAATACTTTTAAAACAAATATTAAAACGAATTTATTTATTAATTAAAATCTTTTCTCACCGCGACTAATGCAGTTGTGAAATCTGAGATTTTTATATTTCTATCAGTTTCATCAGTTCTTTTAAAGGAATCATTCCAATTAGTACTATTTTTTATTTTAGTGAATCCAATAATTGCTATAGTNAGAATTCCATTGGCAAAATAAAGTACTATAACCGAGTTGTTAGTAGAATCATAATCGACGACCGATATAAAGGCCACATTTGCGAGGACATCTATAAATAAATAAATTATTTAAATATAAATATTAATAATAACTCAATCAGCAATCGCTTTATAATTATCACTCACATAGGACTCCAACGATCCCGACCGAAATAGTATTGTTATGGATCAAGTTTCGGTTGGGATCATCGAATTCATTCAATGAATCTAAAATTGTAAATAAAATTAACATTTATGAATTTTTTTTTTAAAGAAAAAGACACTTTAATTGACCTACAGTTTAAGTTATTGTATCCACTGTAGCTGAAAGATACCTGATAAAAAAAATAAATACTTTTAAAACAAATATTAAAACGAATTTATTTATTAATTAAAATCTTTTCTCACCGCGACTAATGCAGTTGTGAAATCTGAGATTTTTATATTTCTATCAGTTTCATCAGTTCTTTTAAAGGAATCATTCCAATTAGTACTATTTTTTATTTTAGTGAATCCAATAATTGCTATAGTTAAAACGGTTAATATTTTGATTATAGCAAGAGTCTTGTTTATACAGTCAGCGATTCTTGAAGAGTATACGTTGATCATTGTAGTTGTAAGTAAAGCAATCAACGCAATGAGCGTTAAGCGCCTATAAAAAAATATTTATACAAATTAAACAAACATAATAAACAATGAATAAGCAAATAAGTAAAATTTTACCAAAACGCCAAATCTTTCCAGGTATTGTAAAGCTCTCGATTTAGATCACATCGATCATCAATCGTAACAAAAGGACTAAAAGTCGCAATCCAGAAATATTGTGCAAATGCTTGCGATAATGCACCAATAGTTCCGGCTCTTGCTGAGCTTTTTTAAGAGAAAGAAAGAAAAAAGTAATTCATAGCGAAACCTTAAACAAAAAAGCATTTCATAAAATATTCATTAAATACATACAATATCAGCGTAAAACTAAAAAGATAACTTGCCAAATTCTATTGAATTTGACATTAAAATCATACGTTCTAAATCTTCTAGAAGACAAAATTTTCTTTCACAAAAAAATAAAAGTAATAATAATAATAATAAAATACCCATGGATGAGGGAATGCTTCGCGCAAATATTCTGCTTCTCCCCCCTTAAATTTTTTTAATAAAATTAACATTTTATTCTTAAAGATGATTAGATAAATAAATGTTAATATTACATTTCTTGAAAATCTTAAACCTAGTTCAACAAAGCATAAACTCCCACACATTGCGATTATTCCGCCACCTATCCAAACCAATAAGGCTGCACCTGGAGAACCCATGGCCCTCCACACAATCGCGGGAGTAATGAAAATTCCTATTATTTATTTATATATTTATATTTATATAGTATAACAGTTGAAATTAAAAAATTTAGAAAAAAAAGAAAATCACAAACCAGATCCGATCATATTATTTACATTCCAACAAATTCCACTAAATAGTTTTAATTTATAATGGACGATATCTTCCATTTTTAAATTATAAATTATAACGAAGTGGGAAAAAAATAGAAAAATAACAAAAGCTGAAAAATTATTGTTTATTAAAAAATAAATGTTGCGTAGTTTGTTTTAAAACTGAATTTTGTTCATTGTGTTAAACTTTGGCGACAGGTATACAATCAGGAAAATTATATATTTAATCTTAATCATATGATACGTTCTAAATTCTAATAATTCATTATTATTGTTGTTGTATATTCATATTATTATTGTTGTTATTTGAATTGATATATAGTTTGTTTCTATAGATACATTTTTAAAATAAAGATTAATTGTTAATTTTAAAATTTCGCGGGAATTTACGTTTTTATGACTTTGCTCGCGATTTACGCGATTTTCTACTAAGATATTTCTAAAATAGATAGAAGCGCCTTGTTTAGGGCTACAAGTTGATATGTGTTTAACCTCTGTAGCATCGATATTATCCGAAAAATTTCTGGTTTAAAAAAAAAAGCGAATATGAACAAATTTTCTCAATTTTAACATCATTAAAATTTCCGTAAATTTCGCAAAATATTTCATACACGTTTTTTTTTAATTGGAATATTTTGGCGAATATCGATACTACAGGGGGTGAAACACATATTATATTGTAGCTCTAAACAAGGCGCTTCTGTATATCATAGAAATATTTTAGAAAAGTCATAAAAACGTAAATTTACGCAAATATTTTCGAAAATTTACTTAGGTCCTGATGCTATTACCTATATTTATGCAAACTTTATTTGTAAGCTCAAAAAACTTAGATTTAAAATTCGTGATTTTGATTATACTAAATATATATATATATACTTGGTGAAATTATCGTAAAAGAAAAACCACTAAAGAATAAAATATAAAAAAGTAAAAAATAAATAAAAATTATTCTTTTTATTATTCTTTTGTTATGTGTAAAATTGTTTTTATAAACTTAATACAAAATTTATAAAGAAACATACGTTTTTTATAAAAAGTACTTATAGAAAAAAATAATCCAACGACACTAAGTTGTTAAATTAAAAGGGTATTTGCTAATCGAAAATAATCTTAAAGTTTATGTCTAAAAAAAGATGTGGAAATAGCTTTAATAAAAGTTGTTTAAAAAATAGAGTTATGCGTGTTTAAAGGAATAAATGGATACTACAGATATCTAATTTTATTTTTTTTTACTTTCGCCTATCGCAGACGCGACAAAAAACAATAATACTTTAGTATTAACTATATTATTAATTGTTTATGAAATTTAAATGGTTTTTCTCTAACGCTAACACAACTACATTTAAAGTTTTTGAACCACGTGAAATGTGTAAGGCATATCAACTGCGAAAAAAAATTATTCAACTTATCTGTTTCGTAATATTAAACATGTATTTTTATTAAATTTTGAGTAATAAATAACAATTTTTTCTCTATTGCGGGTGATAATAAATTTTCGAAAATAATTAAATTTAGATAAAAAAATTTTTACAATCTATTATATCTATTATTATAATATTATTATTATATCATTATTAGATCTTCATTCTGAGCTCTTATTGGACCTAGTCCTATGGTTTCTCTTGGGTTTGAGTTATCATTCCTTATTGGACCTAGTCCTATGGTTTCTTTTGGGTTTGAGTTATCATTCCGCCAATAATAAAGAGTTATCCAAGATATAAAACCGATAACTAAAAATCCAAGGCTAATCCCATTTGTTAAATAATAGGAAACTTTTGGAACAGAACAAGAATCACTAGGATCTTCAGAATCATTAGTCCCCACGAATGAAACTACAGTGATATACAGAGAACAAGCGATGAATATAGAAATTACGGTCCACCATTGAAATCCACTTTCGTTATTTCTACGTCGAATAAGCTTTTAATAAAATAAATAAATATATATATATATTAGAAAACCATTCTTCAAAAAATATAAAAATATAAATATTAATTAAACATACTTACAATTAATCCTATACCTATAATACCATAGAAAAGCCACGAAGTATATTGTGCCATTGAATACAAAACCTGAAATGAATTGGGATGGGCACCTACTAATACAATTACAATTGCGCTCAAAACACATTGGAATAATAAAGCATTTATGGGAATTCCATGTTGACTAGTTTCTCCAAGTCTGTCAGAAAACACCGGGAAATATCTTCTATAACCAGCAGTGGCAATAACACGAGAACCACTAAAAAAAATGGAATTAATATATAAGATTTCTGCGTATATAATGCCGAAGATATTAGGATATGTGAAATATAAAGGTTCAAACCTCCAAATTAGCGATCCCAAGGTACCAAAAGCAGATAATGCTACAAAAAGTGATAATATTTTCCCAAAAACTGAACCAAGAATTCCATTGGCAAAATAGAGTACTATAACCGAGTTATTAGTAGAATTATAATCAACGACCGATATAAAGGCTACATTTGCGAGGACATCTATAAATAAATAAATTATTTAAATATAGTTATTAATAATAACTCAATCACTTTATGATTATCACTCACATAGGACTCCAACGATCCCGACCGAAATAGTATTGTTGTAGATCAAGTTTCGGTTGGGATCATCGAATTCATTTAGTGAATCTAAATTTAAATTGAAAATAAAATTAACATTTATGAATTTTTTTTTTTTTTAAAAAAAAAACACTTCAATTGCCCTACAGTTCAAGTTATTGTATCCATTGTAGCTGAAAGATACCTGGTAAAAAAAAATAAATACTTTTAAAACAAATATTAAAACGAATTTAGTTATTAAATAAAATCTTTATCTCACTTACCGCTACTAATGCAGTTGTGAAATCTGAGATTTTTATACTTCTATCAGTTCCATCAGTTCTTTTAAAGGCATCACTCCAAATGTTACTATTTTTTATTTTAGTGAATCCAATAATTGCTATAGTCAAAACGGTTAATATTTTGATTATAGCAAGACTCTGGTTTATACAGTCAGCGATTCTTGAAGAGTATACGTTGATCATTGTAGTTGTAAGTAAAGCAATCAACGCAATGAGNGATCAAGTTTCGGTTGGGATCATCGAATTCATTTAGTGAATCTAAATTTAAATTGAAAATAAAATTAACATTTATGAATTTTTTTTTTTTTTAAAAAAAAAACACTTCAATTGCCCTACAGTTCAAGTTATTGTATCCATTGTAGCTGAAAGATACCTGGTAAAAAAAAATAAATACTTTTAAAACAAATATTAAAACGAATTTAGTTATTAAATAAAATCTTTATCTCACTTACCGCTACTAATGCAGTTGTGAAATCTGAGATTTTTATACTTCTATCAGTTCCATCAGTTCTTTTAAAGGCATCACTCCAAATGTTACTATTTTTTATTTTAGTGAATCCAATAATTGCTATAGTCAAAACGGTTAATATTTTGATTATAGCAAGACTCTGGTTTATACAGTCAGCGATTCTTGAAGAGTATACGTTGATCATTGTAGTTGTAAGTAAAGCAATCAACGCAATGAGTGTTAAACGCCTATAAAGAAATATTTATACAAATTAACCAAATTATAATAAACAATGAGAAAACAAATAAGTAAAATTTTACCAAAACGCCAAATCTTTCCAGGTATTGTAAAGCTCTCGATTTAGATCACATCGATCTTCAATCGTAACAAAAGGACTAAAAGTCGCAATCCAGAAATATTGTGCAAATGCTTGTGATAATGCACCAATAGTTCCGGCTCTTGCTGAGCTTTTTTAAGAAAAAGAAAGAAAAAAGTAATTCATAACGAAATCTTAGACAAAAAACATTTCATAAAATATATTAAATACGTACAATATCAGCGTAAAACTAAAAAGATAACTTGCGAAATTCTATTAAATTTGACAGTAAAAAAATCTAAAATCATATATTCTAAATCTTCTAGAAGACAAAATTTACTTTCACAAAAAAAATAAAAATTACCCGTGAACGAGGGAATGCTTCGCGCAAATATTCTGCTTCTCCTCCCTTAATTTTTTTTAAAAAAATTAATACTTTATTCTTACAGATAATTAGATAATTGGATAAATAAATGCTAATATTACATTTCTTGGAAATTTTACACCTAGATCAACAAAGCATAAACTTCCACACATTGCTATTATTCCGCCACCTATCCAAACCAATAAGGCTGCACCTGGAGAACCCATGGCCCTTCACACAATCGCGGGAGTAATGAAAATTCCTATTATTTATTTATATATTTATATTTATATAGTATAACAGTTGAAATTAAAAAATTTAGAAAAAAAAGAAAATCACAAACCAGATCCGATCATATTATTTACATTCCAACAAATTCCACTAAATAGTTTTAATCTATGATGGTCCATTTTTAAATTTTAAATTATAATAAAGTGGGCAAAAAAAAATAGAGAGGAGAAAAATGGAAAAATAACAAAAGTTGGTATTTATTAAAAAATTTATAAAAAAAATATTATATACACGATAGAAAGAATTCATAAATTCATTGCACAAATGTTACATTCGAATAGAGTGGTACACGCCACGCGTTGCAAATAATAAAGAGCTTTGTTTTAAAACAGAATCATATGTTCATTTTCTAAACTTTAGCGATAGGTATAAATGATTTTAACAAAGTATTCATTGTTTATTAATATTTGTCGCACATTTCAATGTTGACTGTAAGGATAAAAGAAACGTTCGGATAATCATATCATGTAAATAATTACCTTTTTCTGATCTGAATGGTAAATAACAGACCAACTAAATTCTACTAATAAATGCAAAAGATTGATTTCCTACTCTATATTAAATCTTTAAAATAAATGTAAAATTTTGGTACTTTTGTTACTTCATAACATTTTGATTATATGCATATTATTATTATGTAAAATCTATAAATAATCCATAAACGTGTTTTTAATAAAGACATCAATATTTTTTATTTCCGTCCACTGTATCGTGAATTACATCTAGTTGCATTAAATCAATTAATTTTTTTATAATTTCGATTCATGACTAATTTCTAAAGTTTTAATTGTAAACTTCGAGATGATTATTTGATAATCTGAGAATTTCTCGTTTGTGAAACGAAAGTTTAACAGTTCCTTTATTTTTATTTAGTATGCAAATATACATTTGAAATGTATCATACTTCGATTTCTAGTAAAATTTTTTTTTCTCCAGCGGAATCATGTTCCAAAGAAATTTTTAATAAATTTGATATCTTGTTTTTTTTTTTGAAGGTATAAATGCTTATTTTTGTTTATGCAAACTTGTAAACTTAAAAATGGCTTAGATTTAAAATTCGTGAAACAAATTTTGAATATAAAGAACTCAAATAATCATGATCTGAGAGAGAAATTTTTTTTTAAGATGCATATCAATTATGTGAATTTTATTATCTTTTCGAAAACTCGACCAATATTTAAAAGTTTTTATTTTATCAAGAATGAGTTTTGCTCTTTAACCCCCGTCTGTTATGCAAGGAACAATAAAGCGTCAAAAATTTCTAATGATAAACAGAAAATTGATGAAATTTCTAATAATGACAATAAAAAGGAAACCGATGAAATTTCAATTAATGATAATAATAATAAAAAGGCATTAATCACAACAGAAAAAAAGCCTCGTAATTATTATCTTTGGACGGAACAAGATGAACAAATATTACTTGATGCAGTTGAAAAACATGGAACCAAATGGGATTTTATTTCAAAAAATTGTTTTCAAACGATAAGGACTCCGGGCTCAGTTGAAAAAAAATGGTATTTATTAAAACAAAAAATTAAAAGAACTTCATATCATAATCCTTGGTCTTCTGAAGAAGATGAAATATTGAAAAAAGGGGTAATGAGATATGGTGTTGGTCAATGGTCAACAATATCAAAATTATTACCAAAAAGAGATGATGCACAATTATTTAATAGATGGAATCTTCTTATAAAATCTAAACGTGGCAGATGGTCAGAGGAAGAACACAAATTGGTTGTTAAATTAGTCAATAAATATGGAAGAAATTGGGCAATAATTTCTAACTTAATGAATCGTCCAAATAATTACATTCAAAATTATTATGATCATCATGTTCTTAATAGCAAATGGACGATAGAAGATAAAAATATGCTTCACAAAGCACTTAAAGAACATGGAGAAAATTGGGGTGAGATTATGAAATATTTTCCATATAGAACATTAGCAAATGTCAAATCACATTTTATCACCGCACCATCTTGCAATCCTAATGTAAATTCTGGACGTTGGAATGACGAAGAAAAACAAGCATTTATTGAAGCATACGAAAAGCATGGAAAGAAATGGAAATTAGTTTCAGAACATGTTGGGCGTAGGTCACCTATTCAATGTCATCAATACTGGCGAAATAATTTTAAGGATAACAAACAATGATGGCGAATTTTAATTTAATAATTTATTTTTTCTTTTTCACGAGATTTTCTTGACCTTTTTTATTTTATGTTCAAAAAAGGTAATTCTCATATACAAGTTTTATTATTAACAACTAATATTTTATAAACAAAAGCAAATATTTAACTTGTTCAGCAGATTCTTGAGTACTTATTTATTTGATAATCTTTATGGTTATTACTCTATTATTTCTTTCTTTTGCAAGCAAATGTATTCTTTATGTTTATAAACCAAAAAGTTTTTGAAGAATTGAATTTTGTTCATTGTCAATTTTAAATAAAAAATGAATCCCAAGGATTATAATTTTTCCCTGTAACTTTTTATGCCTTATATTATGCAACTTTATAATTGTTTCAGTATTCACATGAACTCAAAAATATTTGCTTTGAATCAACCCAAGAAAAGATTAGTGAGATATTTTTGATGCATTTATCAGTATCAGTTATAACGGTATTTTTAATCTTGAATTGAATTCAAATTGAATTGAATTGTTCAAAAACAATAATATATATATAATATTAATATAAGCAATTTTTCACATAACAACATTGTAATCTTTATCATTTTAAAATTTCAGTAAATCTTAAAGTTTTTTCCGATTTTCTGTTATATTCTTGTCTGGTTATTAAATTTATTAAAGATTATATAATTAATAGTCTCATGATCTTAAGAATCCTTAATTATTTTTTGATCTTAGAATTATAATAGTGCATATAATGTTTGCCATCTCATATTTATTATCTTTATCATAGTTAATATGTCAAAGTTTTGTCGCAATAAACTTTTAGATTTTGCCATTTCCTTTTCTTTTTCCTCGAAATTTAAAAATAAAAATAAAATTCACAATAATATCTTTAAACAATTAAATAAATAAAATAAATAAATAAAATAATTAAGATAAAATTTGTTTTAATGAAGATTATTTAGATTAGTTTTATGAACTAATTTTCTTTTTCGCGTATTATTAATAGTAGATTTAGGTTGACTATTATTATTGTTGTTGTTGTTATTGATATTTTTATTATTTTGATTTTGATTATTACTACCAAAGTTACTAAAAGAAACAATATTCCATTTTTTTCTTTTTCCATGTTGTTTCTGTTTAGGACAAATTTCACAATAATAATCAAAAGCTTCTTTAGCGATTCTTTTATATTCAATTTTAACTATATCAGGTTCTTGTTCCCAAGATTTTGATGCCATAGTTGAGATTACCGTCATGGGTAAACTATATCCTTCATCTTTGGTATTTTGAATAAATAATTTACGATAAATTATGAATGCATTGGGAGCTCTTGCTGGAATACGGCCTTCAGATAAAGTGATAAGATCACGTGGATTTATTTTTGGAGGAAACGGAGGCTTAAAGAACGGGCTGGTATCGTTAATCACTTGATTTGGCAAAGTTGGATCACTAGAATTGATAAAAACAAAACTAGTTTGACTATTTTGATGCATAATTTTTATTTTTTATCGAATGAATTAAATGATTAATAAAAAACTTTACTGGAGAGTTTAGAATTAAATCGGAGTATTTATATCATTATAATAGCCAAAAAAAGGAATTTATTAAATAAATTCAAATTACCAAATAAGGAGTTTGAATGGTGAATCATTAATTTACTCATTATTAAATATTATTAAATATTATTATGAATACATAATATTTTTACAGATGATATGTAAATAGTATGTAAACATTATACGTTGACCTTAAACGACTCGCGTTTAACCTAATTTTAGCTTTCTAATGAATTCTTTCACCGTATGGGATCTAAAAATGGGAATTTATTTGACTTATAAATATTACTTGATTGAGATTTAATTGTTCTTTTTATTTGGAGTTGAAGCTATAAATATGATTGTGTTCCTTGGTTTCGTTCTTTGATAAAATTTTATTAAAATCTTATCATACTTCATCCCTCGCACCACGCAATACAATTTTTATTACCTGATTTTAAACTAGTTTTATTCTTTAAATAACTCGAGAAATAAATTACACAATAATAAACGTGGATCTTTCAAAACTGTATATTAATCTTGATCTAGCACATTCGATATAACAAAAAGTCTATATATTGCATAATATGCATTTAAATAACCTAAAAATATAATAAGTGGTCCGATTTTTGTTAATATATAGCTATTTATACTGAATCACATGTTTGTTTATCTTTGAATATTCCAAACATATCACTTGATTCTTAGTAAGGTGGCTTAGTAAAATTATATTTCTGTTTTGATTTAAAGGCTGTTTTTCCTTTTTTTTTCCTTTAATCACGATATTTATTTATTTAACACTATCTCAAAGATACTTGTGTTTAATGATTGGACCTGTCACTAAAAACCTTACTAGGTCAACTACTTCTTTATTTTACAGATCAACCAGGTAGCAATATATTATATGCAGATATACCTGGGTAAATATTTTACACGGGTAAATAAATAAGTTACCTGTCACCTGATTATTTTTCGTGTAAAATTTTTTGTAATGACAAAAACAAAACCATATTAATTCGAGTATCATCATTTTTTCTTTTTGTTGAATTATCTTCTATTTCTTTAATTTCAAAACTCATTGCTCTGGTTATTTCATTTGTTTCGAAACTCATTTCTCTGGATATTTCATTTGTCTCAAAACTCATATTTCATTTTCATTATCATTATCATTATCTGATTCGTAAAACGTATTATTGAATTCTGTGAAAGCATCTATAATGAAACAATGATAAATTTGTTTAGCAGATCTTTAACACAAGATGAATTCGTAATAGATATGACACAAATTTATACCGGGTAAAACCTATTCAGGTCCGGCAAGCTAAATTAAACATTATGAGATCGGTTTCATTTACAATATCTACAGTATGCCCTTTTTTTTAATTTTGGTATTTGCATTTTTTTTTCTTTTTTTTTCACATTTTCTAATGATAAACTGCAGAATTAGCATTTCATTCAAATTATAATAATAATAAAGAATAATACTTAAAGATTTGCATTTGAAATGTCGTGTTACATTAATAATAATAAAGTTAACTTTTTTTTTTCTCAAATTCAAATACTAGAAACATTAAAAATATTGAATTAGATAACAAGTAATTATTGAGATTAATAGAAAAATAAATATTCATCATGAATTCACCAATAATTTATAAAGACATACCTTACATTCCCAATTCTACTAATTCACAACAAACACTTGATTTAATTTTACCTCCATTCGTAAATAATGATGAAAAATCTTTATTACCACCTATCATTGTAATAATTCATGGTGGAGCATGGGTTTCCGGTGATAAAAATGATTTTACAACAATGGGTCGTAATCTTTGTGAATCAAGTCATTTCGCTGTAGCGATTGTAAATTATCGTTTAAGTACAAAAGAGAATCCAGAAATTAAACATCCAATTCATGTACAAGATGTTGCAAGTTCAATTTATTGGATATCTCAACATGGTAAAGAATATGGATTTCGAGAAACTATGATTTATTTAGTGGGTCATAGTGTAGGGGCTTTTATATCTGGTCAACTTATTTTTATTCCAGAATTTCTTGATTCTTATGATCCCAAATTATCAAAATATATTAAATGTGTAATTGGTATTCAAGGAATTTATGATATTTATTCATTACTTCAAATTTGGCCAGAATATATTAAGTATATAGAACCAGCATTTGGTAAAGATGAATTATTTTATAAGAAATCTTCACTTACGAATATTAATATCAAAGGCATTGATAAAATACCTCCATATTTAATTATTCATTCAAAAGAAGATGAATTAGTAGATGTTGATCAAAGTTATAATTATTATTTACATTTAAAGAATTGTGGAGGAATAAATTTAGAATTTAATACTTCGTTAAAAGGAAATCATGACGGTATATTACAAACTGAAGGATTATTAAAAGTTATGATTGAATTTATTGTAATGAGGGAATTAAATATATATAAAAGATTGGAATAATTTAATGAATGAAACAATAGATAAGATTAAATTTCTCTAATAATAATAATAATAATAATAATAATAATAATAATAATAATAATAATATCTGATATGTATAATCTGACATGTTATGTATAATTATATAATTATTCTTTATTTATTTTTCATCTTTAATAAAAAAAAACAATGGTAAATAAATAGTAAGAGTTAGGGTAGTAGTAATAGTGTAATAGTAGTAATTATCTAAAGAACGCTTTGTTATAAATATATAATATCTATTATCTATTTATAAATTACATTTTACCATATTTTAATTTTGTTTAACTTTGTTCTTCCAAAAATACCTATTAAAATCATTATTAATGAACTAATCCAAATCCATCCTAAACTAAACATACCTTGAATCAAGGATGTTTGAATACCTGTAATTGTTGACATCCAAATAATAAATAATAAAACATATCCAAATAATCTATGAATTTTATAAGTTTTTTTAGTTGTTGATAATCTACCAAATATATTTGGAAAATATATAATAGCAAATCCATAAATTATTTGAATTATGAATAGAATTATTGAAATTAATCCAATTATTCCATGAAGTGTTGTGACTAGTTTCATGTGATGTGTGATACGAGTAAGAGAGTTGAAAGAGAATGAAGAATTGAGGAATTGTAAAATATAGTAATAAATTATTAACATACTGTCAATTATCAAAAATTATCATCAACAAATATAATAATACTTACAATTTGGTACACTCAAGAGAATTTTAACATAAGAAGAAACAGAAGTACCAATAATAAATGCGGGAATACTTATAATCTGTAACCATTTATGATAAGAGAGCCCTTTGATTTTTTCATTTTTCTTTACTACTTTTTGTATTACTATAATACCTAGTAATTTTATTAATTTTTTTTAAAAAAAAAGTTAAAATGTTCTTACTTATATTTTTTAACATTGATTTGGTTAATTTGATTAAATAATTTGAAATACCTTCAGTTGTTGTAAAAGTCACGACAGACATTAAGATCGGATGCCAAAGAAAAATTGAATATCTTACATTCAAAGCAAAATATATCGTATTTCCTACAAACAATAAAACGCCAAAATTGACTAATAAAGATAACAGAAAACTTGTGTCAAGGCGTGCTGGACCAATTAAAGTTGGTATCGCAATTCCAGATTGCGATTTAGATACATTATCACTATGATGATGATTATTATTATTATTATTATTGTTGTTGTTGTTGTTGTTGTTGTTGTTATTATCTTTAATGTCCCTATTATCAGGACCAAGGTCGCATGAAATAATGATGTTATTTAAATTGTTAATAGAACTAGGTGAAGATGTAGAATGATATTGAGGAATAGATTTTGAAGAGTCATCAATTAGAGGAGTATGGACATCTTGAATTTCTGATTCTAATATCATCGTTCTTGTTTATTTTGCTTGAGATAAATTTAATGAATTTTTCTCAAAAAAATATTAAAATATCAAGACATGAAAAGTGTCCTATCTTTTTTTTTCTTTTTTTTTCTTTTCATTTTTATAATAAAAGAAAATCGCGCTTTAAATGTCGATTTGATGATCATCGAAATAATTTTAGGTGAAAAGCATATGATAATTTAGTATATTTCCAATAAAATTTGATGATAGTTGCTAATTATGAACTATAATTTTATGCAGGGAGATTATCTATCTTATAAATGGAATTTAACTATGCAAAATTTTAAAGATAATTATCTTGTAAATTAAAGAAATACAATACACTTATTATTTCTAAAATAATCATTATATATCAGATTTTTGAGTATTCTCATAAATGTTTCTTGATTATTTTCAGAAACTGAACAAAATCAGTAATGTAAGAATTAGTAATAAATGTATTAACTATATGAAGTAAATTTGTGATTTTACATTTCGAAATTTGAGTTGATTTTTATCTAAAATATTAATAAAAATAATCATTGTTAATTTAAATAATAAAAATTAAAAAATATATAACATGTAAGAATGATTTTTTATTTGTTGAAGTTTTAAGACTTTTTAAGCAAACAGGTGGATAACTTATTCTATACCAATTTTTCAATTCATGCATCCAACATTCAATATATCCATAATTTCATTTTTCGTGTTCTATCTCCATCATATAACTTACCCCCTCCTTTAGTAAGATATACAACATTGTTAAATCTATCAAATGGAATCCATTCAATGACTTCTTCATATTTATTTGAGTTTATTGAATAAATTCAATTTGAAACCTTATGTTATTACAAGTATAAAATGTATTGTTTATAACAAGTTATTATGAAATTTCTATATTTAAAAAAAATCGAATTTTGCTGTAATAGAACCAAACACATCAGCAATTGATTGAAATATGTTGGATTAGCTTTAAACATTGATTTTTAATGATTATAAATTAAACAAAATTAATAAAATTAAACATTTACCTACAAGTGTAAATTGATAATTGATAAAAAATTAAAATAACCAGCCACTTTAACATCAATAATTATATATATTCAATAATTAATAATTGATTAGAAAATTGAGCTTTAATTTAAATGATTAGATGAAATATATATAATTACTTCCTGTAATTATGATTTCAATTATTATTATAATTATTATAAATAAATCAATAATATTTATCACCTAAACTATAATGTGATTAATTAGCAGATGTTATAAATAAATCTAAATAATACTTCAACTAAATCTATAAATAACAAATGCGGTCCTTTTAAAGCCATGACATAAAAATGATGAAGTGATTAGAAGATAAGTTGATTTACTGAATACCCATAATATTATTACAATTAATTGTGATTTACCTAAATTCTATTTTTAATTTGTGCAATCGTGACAACACAATGATTTGATTGATTTATTAATAGGTCATTTCTGCTTTTTATACAAAATGGATACAATATTATATTACATTCGCCCAAAAATCAGTATCCCTTCCACTTTGCTAAATTTACATAAAAAGAAATATATATAATTGACCGAGGCTTTTTATTTCTATTTCAGAAAATTTTCAAATTGTGGTTATTTTTCATGATCAAGGTTATCTAATGCAAAAAAATATCAATTGCAAGAATAATTTTTTTTTTTTTGGTAAAAGTGAAGTCCTTCTCAAAGTTCATTTATTAAATAATCATATATATACATCGGATGATATCAATTGGTGCATATAAAATTTTTATAAACGCTCCCTTGCTTAATTATTTTATATAAAATATTATTATCTCGTTTCTTATAATGATCAATCAAAAATTCAATAGTAGCATCATCCATAATTTGCATGTGAAGACTGTGGTTGGGTGCATGAAATAGGATAGGATTATAACCAGGAATACTTTCCAAAAAATAAAATTAGAGAGATGATATTTCGGTTGACAAGGCCCAGTTGTATTCTATAATTAATTCTACAAAAAAAATCCCACCTTGTTTATTTTGAATGATGTCACGCAATAAGTCTTTTCGTTTTTTCCCTAAATTCCTTTGGAAATGACATTTCTTTGGAGCTGTAAGAAATATTTCGTTTTGTGAGCACCAGCTTTTTTATTGATTTGAATTTGAAAGAATGGCAATACAAAATACAAATCTTATACCACTTATATCTAAAATTATAACAAGATTCCCAATAATAAAATAACCAAAAGATGAGAAAGGATCAAATTATTATATGAGAATCCGATTATTGGATCAAAGTCACGTACTGAAATTTGTGGCGGGAAAGTAAAACTCCAAATGATGACAGAAGAGCCTAGTCAAGAAATTGGTGAGTAAGTTCTTTAACGGTATATGCTGGCTAATAAAATGAAAAAATAAGTAAAATGAGAAAATAAGTTTATATGAATTTATATGACATAATTTTACAGTAGAATAAAAGAGTGTAAAATCAACCTGCAGCCAAGAAACCAAAAACAGTTGTCGCGCATAATCGACCTGAAGGAAAAGAGAATATTATAAATTATTAATATATTATGATATTATTATTGAATATTTTAAATGCATAACTGCATATTAATATGCATTAAAAAATTCTTGATTTGCAAACATAATCGCGTGATTGTTTTATTAGTAAAGATGTAAAAGATTACCTGATTGGCGAAATTTTATTTGGATATTCCAATTTCTGGAATCATAATGAGATTTATTATTATCTTTTGAAATTTGAGAAATAAGAAATTCGTTAAGGCTAAATTTTAAATAAAAAATATAAATTGATCAAATTGATCTTGGTCTCTTATTTATAAAAGGACAATATATTAGGTTGTAAATTATTAATCTTTGTATGTGGACGCATTGACTTTTCTGAAGAAAAATCATGTGGTCAAATGTTTTATCGATAAAAGTTGTTCTTTTGTGTATGGGAAATAATCTTTTTATGTGAGTTCTCTCTCGCTTTCTCATTTTCTTTCTTTCTCTGCTAAATTTGGATGATAAAGTATATCTCTAATCTGATTGGTTAACACTCAGTGATAAAATCAAATAAAATATTGACAGACAATATAGAAGAATTTCTATTCAATGAAGCATAGCCTTAATAATAATTTCTGAAAGGAAAAGAAATTATCATCCATTACAAATCAACTAACCTTTTAATAAAAATACATATGAAACACGACACGATAATGAATATATATTAACCACAGTACAATTAAAATACAAAAATAAATCTAATATGAATATTAGAGAATAGAAAGAAACGACTTTAATTACGTCCAAATTCTTTATCTACACAATGTTTTCTACTGTAAAATTTTTAAAGGAATATTTTCAATGCCACAATATAGTTTCTAAAAACACCTGCATATCACATGTTTAATTGCCTCCGCAATAATTTGTTCATTATAATTGGTTCCAAGAAACTATTTTAACTTTACCTTTCCTAGAAATTTTTTCAAGTTATATATATATATGTTTAAACCATGTTTAATTTTATAACCTGCCTAGGAAAAAAAAAATAAGGGGGAATAATAAAAGGGAGGTTTGATGGTGGCACGGACCTTTCTCAAATATAAAAATTGTATTGTTATTATGTGAGTATAATACTGATTTTTTTTTTGAATCAAGAAAGAAACAAACAAAATTCATGTGAGTTAACTAGTAATGATCCGATGATTAGATACTGATATTGAAGAACTATATAAATTAGACATAATAATTATCCAAAACTTTATCATTTTTGAGAGGTTACAAATTCGTTATTTTCGAAAAAAAAAAAAGAATAAATACTTTGAAAATATTTCGTGACAATACCAATATATCGTCAACAATATACTACCAATCTCCAAAACTTCTTAATTTCTCAATAAATTGTAGGAAAAATTGAAATATTACAGATAAAAGGTAACAATAAAATATTTTTTTCTTTAAGAACAATTATTCAAATAATTCTCTTTTATTAAATTTTTCACCTTGCTATAACAAAAAAAAAAGAAACTAAAAATTTCCGTCAAGAATTCACACTTCACGACAAACTAATGGTTGGACCAATATCGATAAGTTTTATAATAGTGACCGCAGTAATCTTTGCGTTTACTACTTTTGATAATCCCGTTACTTCATGTTCATTACCAACTTGTATTGATGATGATGATGATAATATAACTTGTCAGGTGATGATGGAGGATGAAGGTTATGATACTGATGTGGAAGTAACAGAATACGATTATTTTAGAGATTACGATTGGAGTTATGAAGAAAATTATGATATGGACGATAGTAGTTCAGGGACGACAATTTATGAAACGGATTGAAAATTTTNAAAGAATAAATACTTTGAAAATATTTCGTGACAATACCAATATATCGTCAACAATATACTACCAATCTCCAAAACTTCTTAATTTCTCAATAAATTGTAGGAAAAATTGAAATATTACAGATAAAAGGTAACAATAAAATATTTTTTTCTTTAAGAACAATTATTCAAATAATTCTCTTTTATTAAATTTTTCACCTTGCTATAACAAAAAAAAAAGAAACTAAAAATTTCCGTCAAGAATTCACACTTCACGACAAACTAATGGTTGGACCAATATCGATAAGTTTTATAATAGTGACCGCAGTAATCTTTGCGTTTACTACTTTTGATAATCCCGTTACTTCATGTTCATTACCAACTTGTATTGATGATGATGATGATAATATAACTTGTCAGGTGATGATGGAGGATGAAGGTTATGATACTGATGTGGAAGTAACAGAATACGATTATTTTAGAGATTACGATTGGAGTTATGAAGAAAATTATGATATGGACGATAGTAGTTCAGGGACGACAATTTATGAAACGGATTGAAAATTTTTTTATTTCATTTTTCGCAATTAGTGTAGTCTTCGCAGTAGAATACATTCTGATATTGATATCTACAAATTGGTGGATATTTTTATACTGTATATCTGGTAAATGAACAATAAGAATTTTTTAGGGAGAGGGTGTAAAATGATCTATTTTTTGGTTATCTTGCGCTTCCTTTAAAAAGAAGACATTTAAAAAACATTTTCTGTGCAACGATAATCAAAAAGAAGACATTTAAAAAAACTTTTCTGTGCAACGATAATCGAAAGGACTTTGTAAATAGAAAAATTCGCTATTTCAAATATTTTCTGAATAAAAAAAGTGAATTCTTTTGATTAGTGAAATGTATTCTTTATTTACGCGCAATTACGTACAGTATAACATAATAACTTTATCTAAAACGTGTACTTATATAAACTTTCAATTTAATTTTTTTTAGAGATCTAAAAATAGCCAAACAAACAATGTTATTTTATTACTTTATTTGGTTTCTTTCTTCTTAATTTTCATAAAATTCTCCGCTACTACAATTCGCCGGTAATTCCCGGAAGATAAAAAAAATTCTCCAATCATATAAATATTGTTTGTTTGTATAAAGAAATTTCTAGTATGTTTTTTTCTTTACATTTAATAAGGTGCCCCTATAAATTATCGTCCCTAAAAATACAAAATATTGAATTACACGCATTGAAATTTCCAAAAGTGTCATATTTACAATGGTTATCTCTTTATTTTTGATCTGTTTATTTACATTTATTTTTTGTTTTTATTTTGATCTTTTCGCGAATTCCTGAATTAGTCAATTCTCTATAAAAAGATCCATTTTCTTACCCCCCTCCCCCAGAAAAATTTTTCGCAGACATAATAATAAGTTGTAAAAAGTTGTATTCATATAATAAATTTATTATTATGAGATTATAAATATTGTTTGTTTCATCCAGAAAAATTTATTTAATCCTTTCCTTAATTACTACAAGCAAATTCTTTCCTTGACCTTTGATGACTTACAATTACATCATTCTTTTGTTCGTATTTTTCTTTTCTTGGGTGACATTCTTAATACATACTCCTTGCCCAAGTATAGTATAGTACATTAATTAATTTAATTTCTTCTTTAATACTATTACGTTGACATTTTTCCAAATTCATGCAAATACATCTGTTCTCTATTATTATAACAATATATACACAAATAATTCATTCAACAAATTTACAAACTTTTTATTTTTCGCGTTTTAACAAAACATGAAATTGATCACAGAAGATCGGATCAACAATTTAGATCCACTTTTTTAAAAGTATTGAATTATAAAATCACGGCAGATTGAACCAATTTCTTAAATCCACTTTCTTTATGTATTTCTATTATTATAATAATTTCTTTAATTTCTTTATAATTTTCATTCTATACTTATAAATAATAATATTGAAAAGGATCCCTCAAACAATTTTCATTTTTATTCTTTTCAAATCCTCAGCATCAAATAGATTCAAATATATGTTATTTTTAAAATTTAACCAAATCCTCAGCATCAAATAGATGTTAAATTTCCCGTCTTTCTTATCATCATTCTTAAACAAAAATTTTGTTTGGTTATAACAATATTAAGAAATATTTGACCTCTTACATGCAGCCATAAAACTTGTATCATCAATATAAAATTAAAATTAATTTTATTTTATTTTGTTGGTTGGTTACTTTAGACATATCTCCAAATTCATCAAATATTAAATATTTCTAATAACCTAATATTATGAGAACACTATCTATATATGTATTTACAATATCAAATACAATACATAATACATAAATTTATATTCTTACAATTCTTCTAAAATGTCTCTTAATGTTCATAGAAAAAAAAATTTCTAGAGTAAATAATAATTTCCAAAAAAACAAAAAAAAAAAGTTCTTAAATTTATAATTTTCAAAAATGTCGAATAAGGAAATACTTCAGATAATAAGTACAAAATAACAAAAATAACATTATCTTGAGATTTTCATTTATATATAAATAAAAGTGGAGGGGGATTTCAAGATCTATAAAGTTTGAAAAAGATTGTGGCAATTTTCATGATATCCAATCCAATATGCAATATATATTCCACAATTGATAATTTATATCTTTTTCTTGGAAGTGGTTGATACTTGATTATTCATACTATAAAATAAATAAAAATTCTCTTTTCTATTTACACCAATTAAATCTTCCAAGATGACTTAATTTTCACGGATGGCCCTTGAGGAAACTCTATTTGGGCAGATTGGTCTGGAGATTCATTTGAACTTAAGATGAGACTGGATTGAACAAAAACCCTTACTTCCGACTTATTGAATCTTTTTAAAATAAATCAGTTGCTATCTAAAAAATAGTCCAATAGAATCAATCATGATGGAATTAATACATATTAGGAATTTTTCAATATATTAAGTATATATTAAGTAAAGGGTTACAAAAATCCGCGAAATACATGTGTGTTTCATGAGCATAAGGATTGTAAAGTGAAAGATAATGGCAGGCAATATGGATTGGTTTATACATGTCGTCAAAACTATTGAATTGAGTCAGACGCAATTAAAATTAAGAAAAATTGAAGTTGAGTCAAGGCAAATTTTAATTTTTACTAGTGATTGACGCAATTAGTTGAGTCAGACGCAATTAAAAATTGAAATTTTAAGAGTTGAGTCAAGACCAAATTAGTTTTGACGACATGTATAGATTGGTTATTAATTATATATTTAGAAGATAAAGCAGAAGAAACTAGCTTAAATACCAACAATACAACAATACAAATTAAACAACAAGAATAAAATCAACCAACAATACAAATTTTGAATTCAATTAGTAATTTTGCATGTTACATACAATATCCATATATATGTGTTTAGTGTGTTTGGAATATTCAAGTTGTTTAAAATTCCAAGAGATTATTGAAGTAAATTTTTCCAAGAAAAATGAAATTTCTTTAAAATTCAATCTTTTGTGGATCAAGATATTTTAGATATATTAGATATTTTAAATAGAAAAAATTAAATGATCCCCCAAAAAAAAGAAGGCTTAACCTGTAATTATTTGTAGGATATGTATTGTATATTAAAAATATCCAAAGGAGTTCAATATTTTCAAGTGTTTGTTTAATCTTCTAGGTTTTTATTTTAGTGGATTTAGAATTAAAATCCATATACTTCTAAAACAAATAAGTGATGTTCTTAATAAACTTTTACTGCTTAAAAGAAAATAAATAAAAAATGTTTTCTGGTAATAATATGATTAAAATGTTACAATAAAGTTTTATTGTTATATAAATTCAAATACAAGAATAAATATCCAATTAAAAAAGAATCAAAATGGCAGGTTGGTTTATAATATTATTAATTCTGTAAAAGATGTAAATTTGAATTGTAATATCATTTGTTTATAAAATTAATTATCATAATAATTACTAGACCTGAATGATAATGAAATTGTTCTTTTTTTCTTTGTACAAGAAAATGGCAAAAGCATGATAAAGAATAAAAAAAATGGAAATAATTTTATTGAGCAATAATTGAAAAATTAAATTTTCAATCATAGTTTTAAACATTTAAAATTAAAATACTCATCATTATTCTTTCAATTTTGAAGCAATAAGTCAAAAACTTTATAGTAGGTTACTAGATTGTCTGTAATTTACTTTATAATTATTTTAAAAATAAGTTATCTATAATAAATACTATATTTGTTATGATTTGGAATCCTCTAATTTAGTTCTATCCAAATGAGGTAATTACCTATAAGGGCATTGAGTATTGTTATAATCAGTATAATTCTAAATACATTATATTAACCATAACCATATTAACCAATAAAAATACATTGATTATCAAATACCCGAAACTTCATATTAATGGGAAAAAGAAAAGGAAACATTGGACAGTACTTGTAGAAGATAAAAATAATAAACCACATCCTCGCGTTAAATGTAAATACTGTTCTAAAATTTTTGATCATGGAATTGCTACTCAGATGCAAGTTCATCTTGATAAAAACTGAACACCTGACAATGCAAAATCGAAGCAAAAAGCAAATACTTTAACAATGAACAATTAAATAGTGGAACTAGTAGTTTTGTATCTATAGTTAATCCCTCAAAAAAAAAAAGAACAATTACAATAGAAAATTTTGTTGATCGTATAACTGAAGAAGAAGAACAAGGAAAACTCGAATTTATGTTATACAAATAGTCAATTTAGTTATGAAGATTCTGTAGAACTATTTGTAGAATTGGTTAAATTTCGAAATAAGAATTCACCATACAATAATGCTATAAGTTGGGTACACTTGTTTCATCATTATGGTGGAAATAGTAAACTTCAACATATGTCAATTAAGGTCCTTTCAATTACTACATCATCAGCTGCTGTTGAACGTAATTTTTCTACATTTGGATTTATTTATAGCAAAATTCGTAATCGTTTACACAAAGAACTATTTGTAGAATTGGTTAAATTTCGAAATAAGAATTCATCATACATTATGATGGAAATTCAACATATGGCAATTACTACATCATCAGCTGCTGTTGAACGTAATTTTTCTACATTTGGATTTATTCATAGCAAAATTTACACAATAATCGTGAAAAACTTGTTTATATCTTTGCAAATCTTAAAATCAATGATAGCAAGAGATTAAATAAATTAAATAATATCAATAATGATGATAGAATTAATAATGAAAATAATAAAGATATTGAAGAAGATATTGATACTGACAATGAGATTAACGGAGAAAATAATTTTAATAATAATATATTGCAAGATTTTGATATTATTTCAGAAAATATTGATTTGTTATAATTTAAATGATAACGATAAAGAGATGTTAATAAATTTCGATCATAATAAATAATCTATATATATATATACATTAATAGCCAGTTATTATACAAATATGTCGTAAGCTGTCGATGTCCTTGTTTTCCACAAGAATCAACAAGAATACGTTCGTGTTATTATAATTATTGGGGATGGATTCGATAAAAATATCCCGGCGATATCCGTGCATATGTTGTATTTTTTTTTAATATTAAGCAATAATTGAAAGATAAAATTTTCGATTTGGTCAAAAACTTTTTAGTTGCTTAAAATTACTAATTTTTTTACACTGTAATAAAGGATCCAAATAACACTGCATAAATATTTACGTGCACGCGTATTAAATTAGAATAATAGCGGGTCACCCGCCCGTTCTTTTAGTTCATTTGACCAAGATCATCCGAAAATCGTATAAANAAAATCAATGATAGCAAGAGATTAAATAAATTAAATAATATCAATAATGATGATAGAATTAATAATGAAAATAATAAAGATATTGAAGAAGATATTGATACTGACAATGAGATTAACGGAGAAAATAATTTTAATAATAATATATTGCAAGATTTTGATATTATTTCAGAAAATATTGATTTGTTATAATTTAAATGATAACGATAAAGAGATGTTAATAAATTTCGATCATAATAAATAATCTATATATATATATACATTAATAGCCAGTTATTATACAAATATGTCGTAAGCTGTCGATGTCCTTGTTTTCCACAAGAATCAACAAGAATACGTTCGTGTTATTATAATTATTGGGGATGGATTCGATAAAAATATCCCGGCGATATCCGTGCATATGTTGTATTTTTTTTTAATATTAAGCAATAATTGAAAGATAAAATTTTCGATTTGGTCAAAAACTTTTTAGTTGCTTAAAATTACTAATTTTTTTACACTGTAATAAAGGATCCAAATAACACTGCATAAATATTTACGTGCACGCGTATTAAATTAGAATAATAGCGGGTCACCCGCCCGTTCTTTTAGTTCATTTGACCAAGATCATCCGAAAATCGTATAAACAAACGATGACATAAAATTCCGGCATACTTCACTTTTTTTTCACCGACAACATACGCAGTAGCAGTATAACTATTTTAAAACTGACGAATCAAAATTTTGCCATATCTTTATGATAAGTTATGGGCGGCAATTTAAAAACATACAAATATTCTTCAAAACAATGAGCTGGCAATTTAAAAACTACAAATATTTGTCCCTCTTTCCTTTATCCCATTCTTCTAAACATACTAAACATGAGGACTAGAAATAATCCAAAACGTGCATGTGAAGTATGTAAACAGAGAAAAAAAAAATGCATTTCCCTCGGAGGTAATACATGTAAATTATGTAATGGAGCGGAATGCATTTATAGTGTTCCAAAAAAGAGAGGACGTAAACCTAGTGAGTTGATTTCATATTTCATCATATTTCGTTATATTCATTATTCAATAGAAATAAATAATTCATTCACTATAATTAAAAAAATTAAAAATAGAAAATAATAACAATTCTCAACCAATTCCTTCGAATATTTACCCTCAAGAGAATGATTTATCTCAACCAATTCCTTCGAATAGTCACCTTCAAGAGAACGATTTATCTCAACCAATTCAACGGAATGATTTAACTCAAATAATTCCTTCGAATATTTATCTTCAAGAGAATGATTTATCTCAACCAATTCCTGGTTTATCTCAAGCAATTCCTGTGAATAGTTACCCTCAACGGAATGATTTATCTCAAACAATTCCTTCAAATATTCATCCTCAAGAGAATGATTTATTTCAAACAATTCCCACAAATTTACGAATAATTTATTTCATGAGAATTTTTTATTATGAATGACCATTTTTTTTTCTTTTCAAGTTTGTAATTTAAAAATTTTGGAATTCTCAAAATATAGTTTATTCCATTTTAAGTAATTTCATGTACAGTGTATATATACAGTTGATTTTTGTAAATGGAAAAAATACTATAATAAAATGAACTTATACAGTGATAAAGTTAAAATTCATATTCATAATTTGGCGGTGATTCCAAAATTTCTCCTCCCTCACAACCAAAATTATTACTATTGTTACTACTTCTATCAATAACACTATCGCTAATGAAATTATTAAGTTGAGTATTACTATAATACTCGTTCTCTTCATAAATTGGTAATTCATCTGTTATCGAACATCTACATGAAAGTAATTTAATTGGGACATCAAATTTTACTTTGTGATTCTTTTTACTTATAAAATTTTTTTTCGTTGATAATTCTGGAGGTTCATTTATCGTTAAGATAAATATTAGTTTATGAGAAATAATTATTGATGGGGATTTACATGAACAGTGAACGGATGAAGAAGAAGTACATTTCGGGATAGGAAATTTAAAATATTTTTGATAATAAAAATTGGGTTCTTCGATATCAGTGTTTATATTTGTATTATTGGTATTAATATTTGGATTTGGATTTGGATTTGGATTTGGATTTGAAGAAGTTTTATCTATGGTGAATAGTAATAGTTTTTCACCATAATCATCAAGTTGTAAAGAGTTTAACATTTTTATTTCTTCATATTTTTGGGTACCTTCTTCGTATGTAGCTTCCTGAAACAATTTTATCTTTACATTGATAATATGTAAATTTTTTACCAAAGGGGTTAATTTTAAATCAATATCGACTGAGTCACCTAAAGAATAGGCTTTTTTCGGTATGTTAATATTATAATTTAAACAATGATTCCAATTTTTAGATAAAACTATTCCTTCCAAAATTTCTTCATCCAATAAAGTTCTTATAATTGGGATATATTGAGTAACACTTGTATTTAGTGAAAATCCTTGTCTTGTTACATTCGCCACAAGTTTATAAGTGACTTCTCCTCTATCGGCTTCTATGGTTTCTGGAAGATAACCAGGTATAAAAAGTTCAAATGGGTAAGAGAATGTACCAGAAGGTAATGAATGAAAATCCGTGGAGCGAATATTGCTGAAACGTCGTGATAAACGTGATGATGAGTTATTAGAATTTTCGGAATTATTATTTTCAGCAAGGAAATTCCAAGTATGAGAAAATATTTTTCGAATTTCACATAAATTATTATTATTCGAATAGGAACCTATAAAATTTAATAGAAAATTAGTTTGTTTCAAAAAAAAATTTTGCGTCACGTAAACTATTTTTAAATTAATTGGTTCCTTTGTGTTTATTTTATTAATTAATGATTTTTCCCTTATCAAAATTATTGTGTGACGCGGATAAGAATTTTTTAAAAATAACTGTTACACCCTACCATGATAAATCTTTCCTTCTGGCCAAAAGGTTTTCATTTTACCAGTGAATTTCATTTCAATTTTTTTAATTTTCGTAGGTTTTGATAAATTCAAAATTAATTCACCTCTAAGGAAACAACCTGCGGATTCTTCTGAAATACCTCGCATGAAAAGAATCGGTTCAACCAAATTGATTTTTAAATTTGTTGAAGATGAAACAATTGTTTCTTTAAATTTTATTAAATCTTTTAACCGTTTTTTATTTTTTATATGGTTATGGGGCGTCAATATTGACGCATTTAACGTATTTAACGTATTTAACGTATTTAACGTATTTAAAGTATTAGGTAATGATGTCTGTGACATTTTATTATTATTATTATTATTATTATATAATGATAAAACACAATACAATAATAGAATACAATAATACTATAATAAAATATTAATAAGAAGAATTAGATTTTTTTTATTCCGAGAAAAAAAAATGGTGGGTTTAAAATGGTGGGTTTTAAATTGTGAGTTTTTGATTGTGAGGCTTTGAGGAAAAAAAGTTGTTGTTTATATACAAATCAACGAATACAAATTTTATAATACTGTCTATCTATTAAAAGTCCATGTTTTTAAAAAATACTAATTACAAATCAATTGAACACAAAATAAATCGATTCGTTACACACAAATCTAAAAGGTGCAAATGTTTTTTCTTTCTTAGTTTGTATTCTCCGGTTTATTCAATATTAGATTCTAACAAAAAAAAGTTTCTAAAATTGAATTAAAACGTGCATGACCACGCGATCATGTTCCTTACAAGTTTGAAATCGGGAGAATTAATAAAATTGGTCAATTTTAAATTAAAACGTTTTGATTATTTTTTTTGCCCATTTTTTCCTATTATATCGAATGTCCAATAAGAAATAAGAGAAAAAACTTTATTGTTGGGAACACGCCATAGAGACTTGGTCACAAAACAATTAACAAATTTTCTATTGTATATATACAAACAATCTTCATTTGTTTGAATCATGGTTTGGTAAGATTGGTTAAATAGAAAAAAAAATTATTTTATATTGTTTTCCATAATAATTTTATTGAATAACATCAATAATTTAGATTTATTTATTAATATTTTAAGAGATAAACAATTTGAAGATATTTCCCTCTATCTGCTTTAAAACACTGATCCGAATATTTAAATATAAGAGATATAAATTTATTATTATTTATCAAATTTCCAAATATAGTAGATAATCTTTTAACAAATATAGTAGATAATCTTTTAAAGAGCAATAATTGATTTAATCTAGAATAAAAATAATATATCTATATATATAAAAAAAAAAAATAGAATATAACTGTAAATAAATCGTTAGCAGTAAGTTAACAATTTTATTTTATTTTTTTTTGCAAATTTCTTGGCAAATTATTAGAAATCTATTATCAAGAAAATTGTTAGATATTCTTTTTAAATTATAAATACTATTATATTTGCTTACCTTATTTGATAGAACAAAAATTTTGTATTTTAACCTGAGTTCTAAATTTCTATTGAGCTTCCGCATATCTTTCCGCTACAATTTTCCAATTAACAACTTCCCAAATGGCTTTCAAATAATCAGCTCTGGCGTGTTTGTATTGCAGATAATAAGCCTATCAAGTATATATATGTATATATTAATAAAATAAGAATAAATAAGTATGAAGTCATTTTTTTTTTAAAAGAGGAAATCGTGAAAATCAGGAAAATCAGGGAAATTCTTACATGTTCCCAAACGTCAATTCCAAGAAGAGGCGCATGCGCTAATATTATTAGAAATGATTAGCACCAACCAAAGGGTTGTATCCGCTCATAATAAAGAAGAATAATAATAGTAATAATAATAACTTAATAACTTCAATAAAAAATAAAAGATAAAAAAATACTAGTTAAAGGATCTTGGTTCGGAAGTGCAATAATTTCCAGACGTTTATTGGTCTTATTATATCCCTATTTACATTATAAATGTGGAAAAGATTGAAATTATTATAAAAATAAATTAATAATTAGTTAGAATTTATTAAAAATCCATTAAAATTCATTAAAACTTACCAACCAACCCCAACCCGAGCCTTTTTGGGTTTAGATCAAATTGATTTGAACAGTTTTACAATTTTGGTTAGATAATTTTGATTTTCTAAAAAAAGTATTTATATTTTAGGTAGTTACCTTGGACGGCAACAGTACTTGCATTAAATTTACTAATAAAATCTTCAAGAGAACCAAATTCTTTTTGAATAGCACTAAGAAGTTGTCCTAAAAATAGAAATATATATATATATATATATATAATGTACAGAAATAGAAATAGAAATTATAGTCATTTCATTTCTTTTTTTAATAATTTACCTTTGGGAGGTTCCCCGCCACCTTCTTTAATTGGTGAAAGATTTACCCAAAACAATGAATGATTGATATGCCCTTAAAAATTAAATTATGATATCATGATAATGGTATAATTATGATAAAGATGATAAAATAAATGATATAATAAATGATATAATAAATGATATAATAATATAATAATAATATAAATAACATAGTAATAATAATATATTTATAAATTTACCTCCTCCATTAAATTTTAATGCAGATTGAANTTAGATCAAATTGATTTGAACAGTTTTACAATTTTGGTTAGATAATTTTGATTTTCTAAAAAAAGTATTTATATTTTAGGTAGTTACCTTGGACGGCAACAGTACTTGCATTAAATTTACTAATAAAATCTTCAAGAGAACCAAATTCTTTTTGAATAGCACTAAGAAGTTGTCCTAAAAATAGAAATATATATATATATATATATATAATGTACAGAAATAGAAATAGAAATTATAGTCATTTCATTTCTTTTTTTAATAATTTACCTTTGGGAGGTTCCCCGCCACCTTCTTTAATTGGTGAAAGATTTACCCAAAACAATGAATGATTGATATGCCCTTAAAAATTAAATTATGATATCATGATAATGGTATAATTATGATAAAGATGATAAAATAAATGATATAATAAATGATATAATAAATGATATAATAATATAATAATAATATAAATAACATAGTAATAATAATATATTTATAAATTTACCTCCTCCATTAAATTTTAATGCAGATTGAAGTGCAATTTGTTCCCTAACATCATCCTCTTTTAGAGCTTTTTCAAATTTTTCTTCGGCTACATTGAGATTAGTAACATATGCTTGATGATGTTTGGTATGATGAATTTTCATTATCTCCGCTGAAATAATTGGTTCAAGAGCCTATTATTATTATATTGTTAAAAAACACAAAAAAAAGATTAACATTTTACATATTTTTACATATTTTTACTTATTGTACTTTTATAGTATACTAGTTATTATTTAAATAATTTTTTAATTAAAATAATAAACAATGGATAACACTAATTAATTTTAGTTTACATTATAGTCATATGGAAGGTCAGGTAAGTGAAACTTTGACCGCGAAATAACCAAACCAGCAGAACCAGCGCGACTCAATAGCCTATTAATACTACTACTACTACTACTACTACCACCAAAAACATGAGTAGCCGAGCCAATGGAACATTTCAAAACGCGTGGTAATGACAAACAATTCATATTGAAAAGTTATGTCAAAAACTGATAATGATTGATTGATTGATTGATTGATATTTCGTGGAAACAATTAAAGGAAGAAGATGGAATGAGAAAAGAGAGGTAGCTTCTTTTTATAATTTATCAAAGTTCGTTACACAAGCATCTAAAACTTCGGATCTAACTTAATCTTATTTTTTTTTTGGTTTTTAAAGTTTTTCGTTAAAAAAAATAGATATGCAGAAAGTAAATTGGTTCACATGTTATTTGTCAATTCTTCGGCAGGTTTGAGGAGTAGATAAAAATATTAATATTTCAATAAAAGGGATTTTAAAATGTCATTTGTATTATTATTATTGTTATTATTATTATTATTATTATTATTATTATTATTATTATTATTATTATTTATAAAAATTGGTTGTAAATCAAGAGAGAAAAGAAATTTCAAAAGAAAACAGTTAATAAAGTTAAAAAAAAAAAAGTAGATAGTGTTCGGTAAATAAATAATTTTATTTATGTTATTTATAAAATGATTTGTTAAATAATATCGAGACGAGAATATACTATTTAATAAATTAATTAATAAATTAATTAATTCACATTAAAATTATTATCAAAGTAATTATTATCAAAGTAATTATTATTATTATTATTATTATTATTATTATTATTATTATTACAATTATCAAATTCAAAAATTTCATTTGATGTTATATATATTTAAAAGGAAGGAAAAAAATATAATATAATATAAAAAATATATATATATATATATATATATAAAATCATTCATCATAATCCATTTTTTAATTCGAAAGAGAAGAAGTAGAAGTTACTGTCGTTGTCACCTTATTGGCTTTTGCTGAATTCACTGCCATAAGTTTTTGTTGATGAGAACTAGAAACAACTGCCTTTTTAACTGAACGAATTTCATCTGAAGCAAATCCAGGAATACGAATATTCCAATTACGTTCTAAAAATAATAATAATAATAATTAAATAATTAAATAATTAAATAAATAAAATAATATATTTGAAAAGTGTAATCCACCTAAATGAAGTTGAAGATCTTTCACTTCCAAAGTATCAGATTTTCTATGTTTAGCCAAAAGACATGCGAATGAGCTAACCGAGGAGATAAATTCATCTGCTATTTCCAATAACATCTATTAAAATATTTAAAATATTTAAAATATTTAAAATATTTAAAATAGATTAATCATTTCAACATAAAATATTAACAAATATTAACAAATATTAACAAATCATATTTAAACAATTAAATTGTAAATTATGAGAGATAAAAATAATTTGAACACGAACTCTAGAATAACTTACTTCTTCCACTTCCGGTTCTAATCTTTCTTTTGGATCAATTTGATCCACCAATTGTTGAATTTTACGTTTTGATAAAAGTTGTTTATCACCATCATCAGATTCGGGTAATGACAAAGATACAGGAGTTTCTGGTAAATTTGTATTAACATTTTGAATTAAATGAGGCATTAATGTGGTTCTTACTCCCGGTGTTTTATTTAAATTAATTAAATTAAGACGAGGGGAAGGAAGTCCACTTGAATTAGTAATAGGAGGTTGAGTTTGAGGTGGTTGAGATGGTGGTTGTGAACGAGGGGATAATGGTGGTAAAGATTGTATTTGATGTGATAAAGGAGATTGAGGTGGTTGTTGTAAACGAGGAGATGATGGTGGTTGTAAAGATTGCATTTGATGTGATAAAGGTGATTGAGAATTTGGTGATTGAGGATGATGTTGTTGTTGTTGTTGTAATTGCATTGTTTGTTGATGTAACATTTGTTGTTGATGTTGATGTTGTTGATGTTGCTGATGTTGTTGTTGTTGTTGTTGTTGTTGTTGATGTTGTTGTTGTTGTTGATGTTGTTGTTGTTGCATAGTAGGGGATGTTATCATAGAACTATCTTGCATATGACTTGAAGGACCTAAATAACCTCGAGGTGAATTATAAGGTGATTGAGGTGACATATGTTGTGGTGGTGGTGGTTGTTGTTGTTGTTGAATGGTTCCAGTATTTGAATTAGTAGAACCAAATTTTACTGCAGATAATTGATTTAATATATTCGCTCTATTCAATAAATCTGATTTCATTGCAGGTCCCAAATTGTCTTGTTGTAATAAATTTGTAACTCGATATAATTCATTTCTTAATTGTTGAATGGTTTGTATATTATTATATTCTTGTGGCATTAGAATTCTCACTTGTTGTTGTTGCTGTTGTTGTTGTTGTTGTTGTTGTTGTTGTTGCTGTTGTTGTTGTTGTTGTTGTTGTTGTTGTTGTTGTTGATTGGTTTGTGATTGTTGTTGATTATGTACTGAATGAGTTTGATGATGAGTTTGTGGTGTTGTCGTTGTTGTCGGTGGTGGTGGTGGTGGTGGTGGTTGTTGTTGAGATGTTAAAGATGACGTTGATGATGATGATAATGATGTTGTCGTCGTCGTCGTTGGACCTGTTGATATTGTAGAAGAAATCATTCGAGGAATTTGGTGAGGTGAAGGTGTAGATGCAGGTGAAGAAATCTGTTTGTTCACTGCCGGAGTAAACGTAATATTACCGAGTTGATTATTTCGTTGATGTTGTTCTAAAGCCTGAACCGTATCTACATACTTTTTATAAGCTGCTTGACCTTCGGGGGTACTTTGTCCATATTGATTAACTTGTTTAAGATATTCGCTAGCCATTTTATTTAAAGACTGAGCTAACATCGTATCTTCATTTTTTTCAGTCGTTATAGGTTTAGGTCGAGTTCCTGTACCTGCCTTTTTACCCCCTCCACTAATTTTTTTCTTAGCTCCACCTCTTACAGTTACTGAAGTTGGTCTAATACCTATAGAAACAGGTGTTTGAACTGATTGAACAGAACTTGACTGTATTTGTGAATTACTACTATTACTAGTAGTAGTGATCTGTGGCAAATTTGCAGGTGGTGATAAATTTTGCTGATTTTTTTGTTGCGACATTATTAATAACCTAAGATTTACCAAATTTGAAAGATTTAACTTTAACTCGTTTAAAATGTTTACTTTTTTTTTTTTTTTTTTTTT